>JBCNYH010000016.1:18894937-18918714 GCA_039654325.1 Tandanus tandanus | reverse complement strand
TATATATACCCCTTTATATATAATATCATGTTTGACCAGTAAGGTGGTTTCAGTACTGTATAAAAGCCTTTTAGTTCTAGTAAGTGTCTCATGTTTAAGAAATTAAAGATTTAAAAGAGAAATGTCCACGTCACCTTGTGGTGTTCTTTGTTTTGGCTATTTCCTAACGGATCGTATCGTCTCTTTGGGGATTCTGTGTTGTAAATAGTGAAAGCGGATCACATGGTGACCTGACAGGAATTTGTTTTGTCTCTCATGTCGGCAGCTCATTAATCTTTCGGAGTAGAGATACACACCCTGCTTAAGCCTGTGGAGAAAAAAAGCTGTTGATTGATCTGGTAGAAGATTGTTTATTTTCAATTTCTGTTTGTTCGTTTCTTGGGAGTTTCATAAGTTATAAGTTAATCGTTTTGTTTTTACAGCTAGAGCAACCGGAAATGTAACTTTGCTACTGTTTTTCTCATTGAAATAGTGTGTATGTAGATAAAAACGTCATTCTTTACTAAATAAAAACTCTCATTGGTTGGATGTTCTGTAATAGGAAAATAATCAGTTGCATTATTTTTGCTTCACACTATCTTTACAATAAGTTGATTATTAACTATTAACCTGGAGATCGTAAGTTCAAATCCAGGTTGATGCGGCAGCTATCCGCAGCTGGAAGCCTATGGAAGCTAATAGGCCGAGATCCCACTGGAGGGTTGACATACGCTCACTTTCCAATGAGCATCAGCCAATCATGGGTATAAGAGAGCGGATAGCGCTTTCTCTCCGAGTGTGTCAGGCCATCCCTGAATTCACACGCGCAGTAGTTTATAAAGATGTGGGTGGCAGCATCACCTGTCACATGTCAATTATGGAAATAAATTGAGGTGGGGGGGGGGGGGGGGGGGGGTTTGAAATCAATGTGAGTTCAGGAAATCGGTGAAAATAATATTGTTGCCGTGGTCCTCACTCTTCACTCAATGCGTTCAATAGTTTCACAGGAGTTGCTGAATAACTGATTTATTATCACATGGCATCTAAGACAACATTGCTGACAGAATGCCTCATATCTGTAATATTTGTGATGTCCACTGAGATACGAGGACGCCTGTTTACATCAGACTCTCTAAAGCCTCTCTGGTCTCACATCACGCTCGTTTCTTGCCACGGTGCACTGCTGAATAAATAGCCTTGACACCTCTCTCCTGATGGCCTACATGGACTTGCCAATGGATTCCTCCATCATGACCTCATCATAAGCTGGCCTGGACACTTGTGTATCTTTATCACGTTATGAAATTCTCACCGTGCTATTTACACCCTCCAGAAGAGGGATAGCATGTCAGATATGAGTACAGGAGACATGAGAGATAAAGAGGACGCGTGAGAGAGAGTAAGAGAGAGAGAAAGCGAGAGAGAGAGAGAGACACAGAGAGAGAGAGAGAGAGAGAGAGAGAGTTTGTGCCCCTGTTTGTACCACGTACATCCCTAGGCCTGGATTAGAATTCAGACTCCTAAAAAAAACAAGCATAATGCTTCTGCACATGCCATTAATGTCTCTTTGGAAAGATTTGAAAGATTGGAAAGATTTCCGACCCCACATCGAGACACATAATCAGACTCTTGGTCAGTGTCTCAAGCCTGTCTAACCTTCTCTTCCTTGCCACATTGCCGCATACAGACCTAAGGGACACAATGACTTGCACTTGACTCATTTTTGAAAAACCAGCAAATTCGTTCAGCCTCCACCCCTGGCTGCCATTTCCTTCTCTGACTGAATGCTGTGGTTTGGAAGGTTTAATCCGGAGCGTGTGTGCCTGGTTTTGTGGAATGACTCTCCAATGACAGAGTGAACATCGAGCTGATTAAGAACTTTTACTAATGAGCCCGCTATAAAAGATCTCATGAAGTTGGATAGGGAAGAGTCAGACACTGGGAACAGGAAACATTTAAGCCTCTTGATGTGTCTTAGGCACTTTAAACTTAAATCAGGAGTCACAGAAAGACCGAACGTCCACTTTGGTATCTATTCCAGCTACAAAATGCCACCACAAGAATGTTACGAGTAGTCCCTGTGGTATTCACCCACTTTTCCCTTTCGCTTAGTTACAGTCTTTAATGTATTCTAGTACAGTGTGCCGGTTGTGTGGGCTTGGAGATCACCTCTGTCTCATCCTGGCCTCTTTTATACATGATCCTTTGTTTCTTCTGGGCGGTATTAGTGAACTATGACAACGTGGGAGCACTGCTTCAGTTCCAAGGAATGCAAGAGGGGATTTTTTCTCAGTACCAGTGATGTCATCAATGGGTTCCTCTGGAAGCACTGAGAAAAGCTAATGAAAACCCAGGAAGTAATGAAAAGGTTGGACTTCAAAGCATAATAATATAGCAAATGAAATGCAGGCTTTTGATTTTTAAGAACAAGCTTCAGAAAAAGCAAAAGGCATTTATTTTTTATTTTTTATTTTTAACCATCACCCAGTTTTTCTGTAAACAAAATCCTGACCACACACAAGCACGGAACTTCACCAATCTTGGTGGGAATTCTACCCTACCTAAGTCCCAGAGTTGATTCGATTTCGGAATGTCTGGGTCAAAAGTCAAGGTCAAAATAAGGTCACAAAGTTTTGAAGGTGGATATTTCCCATGTTCAAATGAAATTGCTTATAGCTGAGTAACAAAATGACATGTAATGAGGAACAGATAGGAACCCATATATATATGCTTTCAAATGAGTCAGTTACCTTTGACCTTGAATGACCTTCAAAGGTCAAACCCCAGCCATCTTAAAAAAAAAAAAATTAAATGGCTTGGGGGGACGTGGGGTTGTTTGTTTGTTGTGTGGGTTTTTTGTTTGTTTGTTTGTTTTTGGTTTTGTTTTGTTTTTTGCTTATTTGAGCTTTTTCGTTCAAAGTTGTCTGCCTTTATAGTTTTTTCGCTAATTGGATAACATCCCTGTACTATAGAACATATTGTAGGATGAGCACATGGGTAATTAAATTACCAGCACCTATGCTGGGAATGTTTGCTAAATTATCCACGCTGTAGGATGGAAGTACCTTGCAATCTGTGAGTGCCCTTCTAGTTTGAGTTTACATGTTACATCATATACACAAATTTACACAAATTTCCAAGGTAGGTAGAGGTAAGGTAAGCACGAGTAAAATCTGTCATTCTAGTGAAACCTGGTAAAAGTGAATCAATAGGGCAAATAGGGGAAAAAATGGATCACTGATCTCACTGCTCGGCAGGAAATACAATCAACATTATCTCTTGGGATTGCCTAAACATGGATGAATGTGTTGATTAAACAAACTGAGTAATAATGAGAATACAGGAAGAAGGTGTGTCCCAGATGAGTTCAGGTGTGTTCAAGGGAAGTAAAATTTCAGGCTCGTTCTGGAATTTTGGAGGGTGGTGGCTCGTGGATTAGTGGTGATGTGTAATTTAATGTTGCAGAATCTAATCCTAAATCCAGCTTTATCATTCATATGATTGACAGGAGCTTTGACTCAAATGGTTTGGAGGAAACCTGAAACAGCTCAGATCGTTCTTTGCACTGAGGTGTTACAGGATGTTACATACCTTGAAGTATTTCTCGACTTCCTTTCTTTTGAATACAGATTGCATATTGCTGGGTTGCATGTTTGTATCCTATTTCCAGTCACATATATAATCCAAAATGAACCAATGAGACGATACTATTCCGCGTAAACGTCTGTCTAAGCACAATCACTGACTTATAAGCAGTGCTCACTTTATGTATTGTCTAGCCACAATCAAAACCAGACTGCAGTGCCAGATCACTAATAAAATAAGTAGTTTCTCTTTCCTCAGCACATTCGAAGGTGATTTATAGCCTCAAAAGGCAACAACATGAAAAACATTCGGTTGTAACCTCTCACCTGGACCCTGAAAGCTTGTAAAATCCTCAGCGGGGGGGTGGGGGGGTGGGGGGGGGGGCATTATGGAGTCATTTCCCTCTATGCGCTGAGTAAGAATGACTCAGCAAACGGAGGCTTTGTGTCTCAGCGTGTAAGCCGTTATTTGCTGAGTCTTTCTCCTCTGACTGGTGGATGACTCGGCTTACGTACAACAAAGGTTCACAGTTTGTAGAGGTACAATAGCTGGAATGCTTCACCGGGATGAGAGTAAAATTCATTTCGCAGGGTAGTGCGAAAATAAATACAGCAAGGGAAAGGGATGAATGACACATCGACGAGAATTCATGTAAGAGGCCTTGGTGATGTTTCTGATAATGATATAATAAAGCATTTATAAGGGAGAGGGACGTCTGGACCTCACTGCTTAGGCTGCTGCCCCCGCGACCCAACCCCGGATCAAGCGGAAGAAGATGAATGAATGAATGAATGAATATAATAAAGCAAAGGAGTTGCATCAGCAATATGGACCAAACGGACTGTTTCCTGCTTTGGTTGTGGCCACTAAGTACCATTAGGATGGAATTAGTTTTTCTTTTATATCTCTGATAAGTGTTAATAATAATAATAATAATAATAATAATAATAATAACATTGATTCGAACAGGATCTGTCTAAATTGTAGGTGATGGGAGTATCAATGCTGTATGCACTACATGTTATCATACCAAGAGTCATGAGCATACTATCCCTCCATCCACCCATCCATTATCATCTATTGCAGGGCTGGAGTCAATCCCAGCTGATTTCAGGTGATCCTTTGAAGCTGAGCGTACTATGTACACTTTACTATGTACCTACTATATTGTCCGTACAGCCTGATTATTAGCAGGATAAGTAATCCATGTATACAATGCCACGAGCTTAGTATCTCCACAAAATGTAGTTATGGCTATGGTAATGTAATTACCCACGTTTGTTTGCCTGTCTGTCTGTTTTTTTGTTTGTCAGTGACCACTGTGTTGCCTCCAAAGACCAATCATTGATTACCATGTTCCTCCCCAACCAGTTACTGCTAACTATGATCTCAACCACAACCAATCACAAATACACTCGACCCTCGATTCTAACGGATATCGGAAGCTGCGGACAAAGTCTGGAGTAGCCGTATCTGTCCGGAAGGGCTCGGCGGTCGGCAAGGGCAGACACGAGCCACTGTTTCGATAGTCGGCCGTTAGTTGGCATGCGCGTCAGTGCGTATACAGTAGTGTCACATTGGATGATGTGGTTGTATATGCATACCTAGCATTTTCCCCAATCACTGACAACCATGCTCACACCCTCAACCAATCAGTGATAGCCATGGTCACACCCTCAACCACTCACTAATAAGCATGTACCTCCCCAATCTATTACTAAAAACCATGATCCTTCCCTGAACCAATAACTGATAACCGTCACCATCAACCCATTACAGGTAACTATGTCCCTCCCCCATCAATCAGAGAAAACCATGTTCTCCACTGACCAATCGCTGATAAACAAGTTCGACTGTGACTAATCACCCTTCTTGCCTCTTTGGTCTTCATTTTAAACATTTTTTTGGAGATATTACACCTGCTAACGTTAGGAGCAATTTTCCGATAGTCACATAATTATTTAAGAATGACATGATGTGACTTTTTTCATTTATAAACCCGTTTAATGTTGTGCAACTTGGAAATTCCGAAGAAAAAGAAAAACCCATTCATTTCCTGTTATCACTTTCATTAGAAGAGCTATAAATAGTTGCTACTTTACCGGCTTCTCCTTTTTATTAGTAAGTGAAGAACATGCTGCTTGTCATGTCACTAAGAAGACTTTATCATGCAAAAAAAAAATACAGCCACAGATCTGACTGTTCCATCACCATATCAAGGATTATCATATGGCAACGACTGTACGTACAACCTGATTGGTCAACATGCAAGAAACAAATCTTTTATGATCTTTAGCAGCTTTCTTAGGAAGGGAAACAAGCTGAAAGCTACCTGTCACTTATTAAATGAAGTTAATATGTACACTGACAGTCATTAAAAACTTTGAGACCATAATGTTCTACATAATTTTTATTCTGGTACCCAAAACTGGATTTTTGTAATATGGATAATTTGTTTCGCATGTTGGCTTAAAAAAACAACAAACAAAAGTGTCAAGAATAAATTATGCACATCAAAAACAACAAAACAAAATGGCACCTGCCAAAATGAAAGTCCCAACAGTCAGTATCGGGTATGGCCTCCGTTTGCGTTGATACAGGCGGTGATTTGCGGTGATACAGGCGGTGATTTGCGGTGATACAGAACAGCGAATCCGGTCCTGCAAGTACTGCAACCGGATGTAGTGATCCTGTTCAGGAGGACGTGGCCCATCGTCAACTGACCCTGTCATGTTGTGGCGGTCAATCAGGTTTCTGATGGTGAGTTGTGTACAGCCCATACGCCTCGCTACCTCACTGTAGCTCAACCCGGCCCCCACCATACCCATTGCCCGGAGACGTTGTTCACGTGATAGACGTGGCATTATGACGAGCACTAGACTAACAGTATTGGACATTTTTGAGCCTTTATATAGGCTTTCCAAACCACTCCTCAAATTATGCAGATACACATTGTGTTTTGCTCAAACTGGCTTTGGTAGCGTCACAATGCCAGTGAATTGCATTATCCCAGAGTGGGCAGCATTCGCTGGTCCAGTCACTTTCCTTATATCGCCGGCGTGTGGAGTGCTACACTGTTCAGCAGCTTTTCGCTTGCATGTGGAGTCGCAAAATATCTTGAATGGATTTGTTTTTGCTGCTTTTCTGTTGCAGCCCTTGGTTTGTTAACATACTATACATCCTTCTTTAAGTTTCTGGTATCTCTTGGGTTGCCAGTTCACAATAAACTCCCCATCTAGTGTATGCATCCTGTCCCCACATAAATATGGCTACAATTTTATAATGCAATCTAATAAACTGCTTATTAATCTCATTTGCTCGGTCTATACAGAAAAGTCTTAGGCCTTGGCCTTTAAAGACCCTGGGCTGAGATTTTTCTGTTCAGACCTCACGCTTTTTATTAAAATACTGTTTCTGTACAGAACTCACGTTTGGTTATTAAAATACTGTTTCTGTACAGACCTCACGATAGGTTATTAAGCAGTTATTATACACTTTTCTTAAATTAAATTTTTTCCACACAAGCGTCTATGAATGAGAGGTTACTATAGAAACGATAACATATTCTAATGCATAAAAATATATGCTGTGATGTTATATTGTTTAAACCTTTGGATCAATCAGATTCAAGAACTCACCAGAACTGTGATGTATAAATGTTTTAATGATGCATCTGCATAGACATGAAGGAGAAAAAAACTGATCCTGACTCTTTGCTCATTCGTGCAGCCGATCCAGCTGGCTATGAGATAAAGATCTTGTTTGTGTTCCTAAATCATAAAGCTATAAAAAAAAGAAAAAAGCACAGGATGAACAAAGACAGGTGTTTGTGCAGCTGCTCATTAAATATAGTCATGAGTAGCTTTGCAGGTGGGTCTCTGAGTATAGTTGTGTTCCTTAAAACGATACTAACATGCAAGGATCATCACTGAAGAGCTTACGGATGATATGACCAGCAGACGGAGGGAGTGTCAGGCTTTAATGGCGCTCTAAAGATCCATTCCCCTGCATTCCAGCTGTAGGCTGGGCGGATATTATGGGTCGGTCATCGAAACTCAAAGCCGCCTGTATCAAAGGCAGTAATTTTTTTATGATATACTCTCACTCAAGACAGGCTTTTGTTTACTTTGATCAGTTGTGGTGGTGATGAAAACAGAACGGGACAGCTAAAGCAGTGAAGAGCGCAACACAGTGAAACCCACATAAAAATGTACTGCATAAAATATAGACTGTCGGAAATACTGTACATGAGTGTTGCATGTAATATATAGATTTATTTAGTTATATATGACTTTTATATCATTTAATATTTTTATATATGTTTATAATCTTTTTTAAATTTTAGATAATTGGCCAATTAGCATATATGTACTTATATTCTACTATCCTAATACTAGATTAGCCAATCAGAACGGGTATGGATAGAATAAATAAATAAATAAATACATACATACGCTGGCTAATTAATTAATTAATTGAATTTTATTGGGTTTTTATTCTTAAAGCATTTTACTCCGAAATTAAATAATCTCATCAGATTGTATATGTATTACTGCTTAACTCTCACATATCAACTCTAACACCGAGCCTGAGTGCTTTCCAAGTATTATCTTTTGTTATGCTATAACATATATAATCTATTATTATATTAGATTTATATTTATATGGGGCCATATTCAGAATCGAGGTACGTGTACATAGTGAGGATTTACTACCGATACCGTGCACGTCGCTTTTCAGTCCTCGGATGTAACGATCAGCGTAAGCAGTACTCGAAAGTGGTGTGGGAGTTGTGTGTGCATGGAAACGGATGTATGTAAATCAGAGGCGTGTCACAGCTACATGTGATTCTGACCCGGAACTTCAGCCCACTTTTCTTGTGAAATATGGTCACTGTATGAAGGCCAGTGAAAGTTAATTAAGGTTAATGTGACATCATACTGTAAATATGAAAAATAATCGCACAATGGAAGGTAATTAATCAGGAATATTATTTATCTAGAGTATCATTCATGGAGGAAATTATAATTAATGTAACAAGTTAGTCTTTGGTCAGCTTATCTTTTAAATCAGAGGCCGGTTTTCTTTATAAGAGATTGCATAGAATTAATAAAAACTCGACATTGTTTAGGGCAGCACGGTGGCTTAGTGGTTAGCACATCTGCTTCACAGCAAAAAGGTCCTGGGTTTGATTCCCGGGCTCAGCGAGGATGTTTCTGTTTGAAGTTTGCATGTAGTCTCCTTTGGGTTGTCTGGTTTTCTCCTACAGTCCAAACAAATGCACATTAGGCTAACTGGCTGTTCCAGATTGCTCCTAGGTGTGAGTGTGAGTATGAATGCTTGTGTGTGTGTGTGTGTTAGCCAGCAGTGGACTGGCAACTGTTCAGGGTGTACCCTGCCTTCACCCAGAGTTGGCTGGGATAGGCTCCAGCCTCTCCGCAACCCTAGTAGGATTAATTGGTTTGGGAAATGAATGAGTGAGTGAGTGAATGAGTGTGGTGACATTATTTAATTTTTTTTAATAATAGGATGCGCTGGATCAAGAGCTATTTTACAATCTGCTCAGCGAATCAGCCTGTGTGTAAACCAACTCCGAATGAGTTCACGTTCCTTGTGTAAATATTGGGTTAGGCAGGTGGTCATAATGTTATGGCTGATAAATGCAAGCTTTATGAGTTTGTTGGTGCTCGTCTGACAAAACGCACTGGCAATTTCAGCATTCCATTACCAACCCTGTGATCTATTAATCTTTTAGAAAGGGGGGGGGGGGGGGTTTCATGGCATCAAAGGAAGAGAGAGAGAGAAAGAGAGAGAGAGAGAGAGAGAGAGAGAAAGATTTCATTGGATGACTGTAATACTGGCACATAATCAGTCAAATGATGCTGATCCAAAAAGCGTTGACAAAATACTTCATGCCTTTCAGACAACATGAATTTGAATCATAAACATGTTTCTTGTTTTTCCCATAAAGAAGTGTGTGTGTGTGTGTGTGTGTGTGTGTGTGTGTGTGTGTGTGTGTGTGTGT
The DNA here is from genome assembly GCA_039654325.1 of Tandanus tandanus. NCBI lineage: Eukaryota > Metazoa > Chordata > Actinopteri > Siluriformes > Plotosidae > Tandanus > Tandanus tandanus. The sequence goes on along the minus strand of JBCNYH010000016.1, from coordinate 18,909,125 downwards.
GTGTGTGTCTATTACTTATCGGTATAACCGCTAAAGGAAACAGGCCTTCAGTGGTGCAAAAGCTGGTTTCAGCACGCACTGAGTAATTACACTCCGTTAACATCTGTTAAAGAAATTAGGAAACTCCTTACTGAACCGCTACATATTTCTATTCTGATAAGCCACTTTACGGCTGTTTGTTTGTCCCGTCACTATGAAAAATGGAAAGTTACCACATCCCATAAAATCACAACGCGTCTCCTGGCTGCTAACCAAGCCTGACTTTTTTTCCCTCTCTCTCTGGAGGTCCTAGAGAAGTCATGTGACCTCATAAGGTGTGGCAGAAGTGTGTAACACATAGCTTCTGGCCACATTATTTAGTGATAGACAAGCAAAGCCTTCCGGTGAGTGATATCCACACACAATACCGAGCTGTGACTAACGTGTGGACATTTACAATTTGCACAAGATGTGTTTCATCACAAACGGAAGCAAACCAAGCCCAGTCCAGCCGAATGGACGACGCCTCCACCGCCTCACTATCATATTTCCCTGCTGTCGCTGTGAAGCTCGTGCTGTGGTTTGTTGTTCCAGGGACAGCAGGGGGGGGGAGGGAGCATAACAAAGTCCTGTTATTTCCTTAGAGTTTTTATTTCAACAAATATTTTTAAATCCGGTTCATCTTCTCAAATAAAAATAAGCTATTTCTAGACATATTGTCTTCCAGAGGGTTTCCTCTGGGTCATCCAGTTTCCTCCTACAGTCCAAATACATGGACGTTAAAGAAGATAACGAATGAATGACTGAATTATGCCATGTGACATCATGCTGTCAATACTCAGAGCTGTCTTTGGTGAAAGAGCCACTAATTCACCATCAGGGACTGAAATCAATGATTTAAGACAGACATCTTTATATATATTTATGAATTTTTCTTTTGCTTTCTTTCATTTGCTGAACTTCTTAATCCTACAGGGATCGCGAGGAGCCTATCCTGTCTTACTCTGGGCGAAGGCGTGGTACATCCTGAACAACTCACCAGACCATCGCAGGGCAACAAATAAACAACTATTCACACCTAGGGGCAATTTGGAACAGCCAATTAGCCTACTGTGCATATCTTTGGACTGTCGGAGGAAACTGGAGTACCCAGAGGAAACCCATGAAAGCACAGAAAGCACATGCAAAGTCCATATAGATACGCCCACGCCGATCCCAGGACTCGAACCCAGGACCTCCTTGCTGTGAGGCGGACGTGCTGACCAACTACACCACTGTGCCGCCCTCTTTTGCTTTCATACTTCTCTTTAATGAATATTCAGCGCTTGTATAGTGTATTTGTATTTTGGAGCTAGGATTTATTCAGATGAGTAATTGAAATGTTACTTGAGTAAATCATTTCAGCACTGTTATCCCCTCTGCCAAGACATTTCTGCCTTGACTAAAAGCTGTGAAGCTTCTTACTCTCCTACACAGTCCTAGTCAATGTGTTACCTCTGATTACATCATCCACCACAGGTGTGTACAAAGGTGACTCTGACATCACGTGCCACAAGGAACCCAAGGGTTTACGTTAAAGGTGCATATTCACTAGTGAATATCTGATGTGTTTTATTTTCTATTATAAAAAGGTTTTCTGGTAAAAACCACCCCAGCTCACGGGCTTAGTATCTCTTATTCACCTGGTTTGCATTTTGTTTTGCTTCTGTGTCTGTTTACAATAACAATAACAAGACTGCATGATTGAACTTGAGCATGTGGGATGACTTGGCAGTGCTACACTGATTCATAGAAAGTGGAAAAGTCCGAGATCAGGTGTTTAGAAATAGAAGAAGGGGTACAATTTCAAGAGAAATAAAGGAAGATGGTGATGTTTACTAATATCATAAAAATCTTGGCGCCCGGTGCAGGGGTCGTACAGGAGTAAGCAAATGGTTTCGGAAAGACATTGTGACTGATTCCATTTTACTTCTAAGAGATAACACTGTATTTTATGTTTATTTAATATAACTGGGAAGTGAATGGGACCCTTCAAGCTAAGTCAACCGATAGCTGGAGTCCTTCGATGCTAGTTTCTCTGAAAGTGCTGCCTGATACTGAAGTACTCACAGATATACCGCTCTAATGTTTTCTCTGTGGGCAGCATGGTGGCGTAGTGGCTAGCATGCCCACCTCACAGTAAGAAGGTCCTGGGTTCAAGTTCAGGCTTGGCGAGGACATTCCTTTCACTGTGACTCTGGTTTCCTCCAACAAACCAAAGACATGCACATTAGGCTAACTGACTGTTCCAGATTCCCCCTAGGTATGAGTGTGAGTGAGCCCTGTGATGGTGTGTCAAGCTGTTCAGGGTGTACCCTGCCTTCGCGCAGTGTCGGCTGAGATAGGCTCCAGCCTCCCCATGACCCTAGTAGGATTAAGTGGTTTAGCAAGTGAGTGAGTGAGTGAGTGTTTTTTCTGTTGGTTCGAGTAGCTTTGCTCTTTAGCCCTTCACCTTTTTTTTGTGACAGACATTCCAAAGTGACAAATCGAGGTTTTTTTTTAATAACGCCCCACTGTACAAAGCTTGCGTCACTCACGCATATCATGTTAATCCAAGAGTGGGAGGAAAGACAAAATGTCTGGAATTATAGTTCTGACAATCACTTTATTTAAAGTGCAACCATCGCTATGGATTGACATGTCCTCTAAAGCAGTCAGCAGCTGCCCAGATTTTCACACCAAGGCTAAGGAATGGCGCAGCAATGTACTGTATCTCAGTCGTACACAGTTTCCTGAACACGAAACAATACTGTCTTTGAAATTCAAAAATTCAATGGCAGGGCTTGGAGAGTAGGATTCTCCTAACAAACGCTGCGTTTCATAGACTCCTTCATGAATGCTACTCGAATCACCAGTGCAAACAGAGAAATGTGTCCTAAGACATTCTTTTTATTATTTTTAAATTTTTATTATTTCTCTTGCTGAAAAGTCTTCTCGCATCAGGAAAAACGCCATAAATCATCTTCCTGCTTTGCGACTAACGTGGAGTCATGAGCGAAGACTTGACGTGTAAGAGTTTCTACAAGTACAATTGTATGCAATTCAATTCAGTTTGATTCATATCACACTTTCAACAATGGATATAGTCCCAAAGCAGCTTTACAGAATTCTAGATCCAAAATGAGAACGCAAGAGATGGCAGAAAAACTCCCTGTATAAACATGACATGAAAAACTCCCTATATAAACATGACAGGAACCAGGTCAAAGGGAACTCGCCCTGTCCTGAGTGGTGCATATCACTTTCCATGACTTTGGCTTAGTAGTTAAAGCTTTGTGCTATGTTGTCCAGCAGTAAACTGTGATGTCATTCATTCATATGTTGCCAAACCGCTTAATCCTACTAGGGTCACATCAAGGCTGGAGCCTATCACAGCTCACCGGTCTATCATTGAAACACCCAATTAGCATAATGTGCATGGACTGTTGAAGGAAACTAGAGTACCCAGAAGAACCCCATGCAAGCACAAGGAGAACATGTGAACTCCACACAGAAATGCCCCACGCCGAGCCCAGGACCCGAACCCAGGACCTTCTTGCTGTGAGATGGACATGCTAACCCCTCCACCAGCATCCTGCCTCGAATCTCATTCCTCTTTGCTGTTATGTTCTAATAAGCTCCACTTTTCTGTGCAGGCTTTCCAATAGATACATTCTGAGACGTGGCTACAAAAACGATTAGAAATAATTCAGGATGGTGTAGTGGATAGCACATCTGCCTCACAGCAAGAAGGTCCTCGGTTCGAGTCCCAGGCTCGGCGCGGGGCATTTTTGTGTGGAGTTTGCATGTTTTCTCCATACTTGTGTGGGATTCCGATGGGTACTCTGGGTTCCTCCTTCAGTTAAAAGACAGGCACATTAGGTTAATTAGCTGTTCCAAATTGCCCCTTAGTGTGAATGTGAATTGTTGTGTGTGTGTTGGCCCTGTAGACAGTCGGCTGATATAGGCTCCAGCCTCCCCTAGGAGGAGTAAGCGGTTTTGGCATATGAGTGACTGAGTGAATATCAAAATGGGCCAACAGTTATTACTTATCAGGGTTGTTTTTTTGTTTGTTTGTTTTTTTTGCCAGGATTCCGACACATACACAAAACATATGCACCGCTTTACAAGGTTAAAATCATTCACAGATGTTTTAGATTTTAATAAAGGTTAAATGCGGGGAATTCACAAGTTTACCAGGACCTCTGTAAGCTGTAAAGTAAATACTAGAAGTTATATCACTTATTCCATTTAGAGTTTATACAGACTTATGATCTTATAAGCTTATTATACTGAAAGAGATAATATACTTTTATTTCCATGGAACCACCACAGGGGAAAAAAACATTTCTTGTTCTCTAGTGCATTATGAAACCAATATTATGAAGAAAAACAACCTGTAGCACCAAGTTTATTACAAGTATTATGATTCAAGCATTACAAACGCTCGTATAGCTTACGACATTATACATTAACAGTGAGGCATTAGATGTGAGCTCATGATGTCTGTAACTGGAGCATAGGGCTAGCATGGGCACGTGAGGAGCTCCCAGTTGGAGACACAGCTCACAGCTAAGGAATGCCCTGATGAATTCCCCAGAGTCTGGATCCAGCCTGTTTCCTCAAAACGGCTCATTCCAAAACACCTACATACAATTTTTTTTTTTTGTAAATTAAATAGTGCCCTGTGACGTTAATTATTATTCTGTTCCATTTTATGGACCACTTAATCCTACTAGGTTTGCAGGGAGGCGGGAGCCTATCTAAGAGCCTAGTGAAGGTGAGGTACACCCTGAGCGGCTCACCAGTCCACTGCAGAGACCATAACCCACACAACCATTCGCAGACATACACACACCTAGGGGCAATTTGGAACAGCCAATTAGCCTAATGTGCATGTCTTTGGACTGTAGGAGAAAATTGTAGTACTCAGAGGAAACCCACTCAAGCAAGACAGAACATGCAACTTCCACATAGAAACGCCCTCGCCAAAACGCCCTCGCCACAGAAACCCAGGACCGTCTTGCTGTGAGGCATATGTGCTAACCACTCTTCCTCCAGGCCACCCCAAAAAAATTATCAGACACAACAAATTTATTTTTGTGTTTTCTTTTTTTACACGATCCTTGTGTTCGCCATGCAGTCCATGAGGTCCTCCAATGGTTACTGGATGAATGGATAAGTTGGATTCTGTTCAGGAACCAAAAAGGAGGAACACATTGTCCTCACTTCCCACTGGACGTTCACTTAGCTGGCAAAATTTATTTCCTAGATTTTGGTCTGGACAACCACATCAATCCTTCGAGTCCAAAAGCCTTTCATTTGTTCATATTCTTCCTGTCACACCCCGCATTGCATTACATATTCCACAATTTAGAATTTACCAACAACTTTCAACATTTTAGACAATGACCAGTTCCTAATTCGTTCGTGGGAGTATAACGCCTTCCAGGTTGCATTAAAACACTCTAATTCGAACTGCCTGGAAGCTAAATAAACTCATATGAACTCCAAAGCCTCACCGAATATAAACAACTTGCAGCTCGATCATATTTTTCTGCTGTAATCAAACGTATTAAAACTAATCCATGACTCTTATTCACCACATTATAGTCTAATTCGGTATCTGGCAGGATGACATGGTGGTACAACGGGTAACAGTGGAACCTCACAGCTCCAGGGTTTGTACTTAAGCTCAAGTTACTGTCTGTACCGAGGTTCATATGTTCTCCTTGTGTCTGAATGGGCTTCTTCCAGGTTGGGGAACAGCCAGTGGGACTGGTCTAGGAATACAGCTGGGAAAACTTCAAGAACATCTTCACCGTCAGAGAACTTGCTACCTAGAGTGGTATAGGAAACTTCAGAGCATCAGAAACCCCTTATTTAATTGCTTTAATATTGGTCCAATTTTTGTTAAAATCATTTGTAAGCACACTCAATTTACTTGCCATCAGAAATGACAATACCCAGACTATTAAATCTTTGATCAAGGACGCAAATCTTGACCTACAAGAGCTCCGTAATTAAAGGACACTTTCCAACCTTTGTGGCAGCTGAAAGGAAGCTATTGTCCAGCAGCTCATGCAGCTCATACTCTGTCTCTCTCTCTTTCTCTCTCTCTCTCTCTCTCTCTCTCTCTCTCTCTCTCTCTCTCAATTGCCGAACCACTTAATCCTATTAGGGTTGCAGGGAGACCTATCTCATCCGACACTGGCTGATGGTGGGGTACACCCTGAAGAGTTCACCAGACCTCCGCAGGACCTACACACACACACACACACACACAACCATTCACACTCACATCTGTGGGCAATTTGGAACAGCCAACTAGTCTAATGTGCATGTCTTTGCACTGTGGGAGGAAACTGGGAGTACTCGTGGAACCCGCGGAAGCACAGAGAGAACATGTGAACTCTACACAGAAGGTAGACTGTATCGTAGTGCTGGTTGTATTTCCCAGCAGCCCTTTCAGTAGGTCCTAGTTAATCCTAAATGAAGCTAATGAACCATAAACTTTGACCTTATTATCTTTGCTTTATCTCATTGTTTTTGGCTGCCAGTTCAATAACTGTACATTTACTGATCTACAAAGCTTCAGAGTGCCAGTGCCTGTTTCAGCCCATGTATCTCATGCCAGTCCAAACTGGTTTATGCAGCTTGTTGTGAAAACTGGTCTTGCTAGTGCAACGAGCATCATCTTGCTGTTTCGCTTACATGAAACCACCACTATTCTCGCCGTTCTGGTTTACAGTGTTTACAGTGGATTACTATTGTAATTTTCCATCTGTTTCAATCAGAAGGTGTAAGAATTTTTCCAGAAATGAAATCTACTTTGTTTAGACAGATTCTTGGTTGATTCCATGTCAGTGTGTAGTTTCCATGCAGCCCGTAATGCTTTCTGCATTTCCATGTTTACTTGTCATAGATATGTTTTACAGAGCCAAACCACTGTATTGGATCTCTTCAGCGTCATTTCTGGACCTACCACATAGAACTGTGAGAATGGATTCGGTGCAGCTCAATTATTTTTATGCCATATTCAGTGAATATCTTTAGCTGGAACGAAAAAAACGTAGAATGTCAGTGGGTTGGAAGCTCCTGGCTAAATGGGTTGCATAAATATTCACCACCACCCCCACACACCCACCACCACCACCACCCTTAATTGAACTTTTCTACAATTTGTAGGATTATAGCCTGGAAGTGACTTGGACCTAATTGAGAATGTACAGCATGTCATGGCTTCTCTGCTTCTCTGACTAATCCCCTCTGTAACCGGTCGCTGACATTTGTTGGACGGTTTCCTTTAGGCAGAGTCGAAGTTGTGTCATTTTCAGCCCATTCTTTAAACAAATGGATTTAATGGTGCTCTGTGGGATGTTTAAACTTTGGGATATTTTTATAGCCAAATCGTGATTGAAACTTTTTCAGACCTTTGTCCCAAACTTACTGTGATAGCTCATTTGTTGTCAGTGCATGACGTCATGGTCAAGATCTTGAGACCATGGGATGGTTCTTGCTACAAGACAGGCTGCTTTAAGTATTTTATAAACTGCTATGTCTCTACAGTTGACACCAAATGGTGCAAAAAAACAAAAAAACATCCAGTTCTGATGCAGTGAACAGAAAAGCATCACAGCGCATACTGGACCCTAAGGAAGATGGACTGCAGAAGCAGAAGATTATGTTGGGTTCCACTCTCAATGTGCATATCTTTAGACTATGGGAGCATGCAAACTCCACCGGGACTCAAATCCAAGACCTTCTTGTTGTGAGGCACACATGCTAACCACTATGCCACCGTGCAGCTGCCTTTCTGGCTTGGGATTCAGACCTAGGACCTTCTTGCTGTCGTTGTCATAGTTTCCGTAACAGAGTTGACGCATCTTTTGGCCCCAATAGGTGCTAAATGAAGATCTCCACAAAAGAACGAACGGCAATAACATCTTGCTAGAGATTAAGCACCGCTGCCTGAAATGGCTTGGCCACGTTCAAAGGATGGAACAAGGTCAGATAGCAAAAACATCTCTACAGTGCACCCCTGTTGGAAGGCGAAAGCCTGGACGGCCAAAACAAACCTGGCGATGGACAGTCCAGACTGAGCTCCAGGAAATGGGCTTGACTTGGGGTGAGGCGCAAAAACTTGCTAAGGACCGCCTAGAATGGTGTCGTCGTGTCGCAGCCTTATTTCCCACCTTGGGAAGAAGAGGTTAAGTAAGTAAGTACCTTCTTGATGCGAGGCAGACATGTTTACCACTACACCACTGTGCAGTCCCTACTGAGTTTGGGACTCGAACCCAAGACCTTCTTGATGTGATTGTGCAACAGTCTAACTAATGGTACTGAGGAGTAGTGTCTGAAAGCATTTTAACGATTCACCATTGAGCTAACTGTACAGTCCTCGGCATTTAATTCGCTAGATAGTCAGTATGCATGACACACGACAGATGATATTTTAGCAACTATTTTTTTAACTAAGAGTGGAGAAAACACCAAATGTTGCTGTGTAGAGCCAGCATGATAGTAAAATAGAAGCTCCGGGTGTTGGTAATAACGAGTAATGACTTCCAACTTCCAAAATCTCAGTGCAGTCAGCCGTTCGTCTCACTCTCATCCTCTTTTCAGTTCCTGCTTATTGTATAGAGGGTCAGACAGGAGATAATAATAGCCACAGACTGCATCAAGGGGGTTTTATTTTTGAAATTCTTGAGGTTTCTTCAAAGTATCCATGTAACCGAAAATCTCTGAAGCCATATTTTAGACCATGTTGTGTGTTTTTTTCCCCCTGAAACTGTTGCTTCAAATTTCTAACGATGGGTTTCTATGGTTGATGTTTTTAAGGTGTTAATGAGTGAATCCTCTGAAGCTAATACAAATACAAGCTGGCTTCTTTACCAACTAGTATAGGAGGATGATTGCATCCTACCACCAACCACAAACATACACTCACCCACACAAGAAGCGTGAAGCATTCTTCCTAACACCCACTAACAAGGCCAGACACCAAAACCTCAAACTCTTATTACTGTAGCGAACCCTCCCAGACTGGTGGAACAAACATAACCGTCGTTTCTCTGTGCATTTAGTGAGTTTGATGTTTGTCTTGGTCTGATTCCTGCCCAGCATCTGAAATGTTGTTCTGTAGCCCTTAGTGTGTGTCACCCACTATGTGAGTTCCGCTGCTGAGGAATACCGCCCCCCACCTGATAAATATAGCCTTGCCCCGCCTCATTATCATGGCTGGCATGGTATGAGCAAGCGGTCAGCCGCTAAATATATCACTAGGATAAATACTCTGAGGCGCAATGTGAAGCCAGTAGCCGTCTGTTTAAAAGCCCTGAGCTTCAACCCACTGGAAATAAAAACGGTGTGGCGAGTTGTTTTGCGTAAGAGAGGAGTGTCTGAGAGATAAATCCGACACGTGTCTGAGAAGCTCGAGCTGAATTCTGGCAAGTTTGCCGTGTCCTGTCATGACGTTGGTGGGACTAGTAGTGTTTGCCCCCAGCAGGAGGAAATGGAGGAAAGACGAAATGATGATTACAAAGGCCACAGGAAGTAGGAGCAGGACAAATGTTGTAAGGTCAACCCGACGGAAGGCGTTCTGAGGAAAGACAGGAGTCACATGCAGACAGTACACAAATAGCACAAATCCTTTTTCTGTGTTACTTTTACTCCAGTGATTCTTTCTGTGGAAAATCTGTTTACTACAAATTTCTAAGGGTGCTTGCCTAATGCTAGCTATTGGGGCATCACTCTCTCACTCACTCACTCACTCATTTGCCAAACCACTTAATCTTACTAGGGTCACGGGGAAGCTGGTGCCTATCTCAGCCAACACTAGGCGAAGGCGGGATACACCCTGAGCAGCTCGCCAGACCATCGCAGGGGCCAACACACACAACTTGGAACACCCAGTTTGCCTAATATGTATGTCTTTGGACTGTGGGTGGAAACAGGTGTACACAGAGCACAAAGAGAAAATGCAAACTCCACACAGAAACACCTGAGCCTAGGAATCAAACCCCGCTGAGAGGCGGACATGCTGACCACTACGTCACTGTGCCGTGGGGCATCAATAAGTGTTTCAAATATGCAATATTATTATATAATAACAGAGAATCAAAACTGCTACCATTGCATGCTAACAATAATGATGTAAGGATGAGACAGACTCGTAAACTAAAGCTGGTCTATTACACATTCCCAGGGGTTTTGTGGTAACCGTGGGGCAACAAACGGAAACCGGGGTATTTCCGTGTTTATGTCTGTACGCTGATGAATCAACTCAAATTCTACTCTCTAAAAAAAAGTTGTTGTTTTCAAAAAATAATAGATCAGGCTAATTCGTCTTAAACTATCTGAGACCGAAGAATATATGAAGATGTTCCACAAGAATACTGTAAGTTCATCCCCTAAATATCCCAACATCTGCCCAAACAACTGCCCCAATGCCTGCTAGGACAACTTGAAATTTTTATTCATACTGTAGTAATATATAGGTGTCACGGTGTCTCAGTGGTTAGCACTGTTACCTCTCAGCAAGGAGGTTCAGGGTTTGAATCTCAGGCAAGGGTTGAGTTTACATGTTCTCCCAGTGCTTGTGTGGGTTTCCTTCAGGTTCTCCAGTTTTCACTGACAGTCCAAAGACATGTACATTACTACTTTACACTGCACTAAATTGCGCTTTGGTGTGAATGAGAGTGTAAATGGTTGTTATGGGATGTCCCATGTAATGGGCAGACCACTTAGCGATGCTCTACTAGGGGCTGGACACATTGTCTCTCTGTCTCTTTGTCACAATGTCCCAGTGTGTCACTTGACCTACCCACTCTGTGATGATGTCAGCCTGGACCATCCCATCCACAGAACTTTACTCACTGCTTCTAGTCTGTCTCTGTGTTAGCCCTCTGATAGTTTGGTGATCTGTTCAGAGTATGACCCCGCCTCTCACCTGAAGTCAGCTTCCCCTACGACCCTGACAGATAACCAGAATAAATTAAAGATAGACAGATTCGTTCATTTGTTCAGGTTGTGCGTAAGGTTGTGGGGGATCTCAGCTGACTCTAAGCGAAGGCAGGGTACACCCTGAACAGTTTGCGAGTCCATCACTGGGTCAGCATTCAATTTGGAACAGCTCCTTAGTCAAATGAGAGGAAAGGAGCACATGTGGGAGGAAACCAGAGAACCCGGAGGAAACCCATATATAAAAATATATATATAGTGTTTCTGCCCTGCGATGGCCTGGCACGCTGTCCAGGATTGGCTGAGAGGGGCGTCATCCTCCCTGTGACCCTAATTAGCACTAAGCGGTTCAGAAAGAGAATAAATGAATAAATGATTTCAAATTCAATCTGTCTTTTGAATATATTTAGTGCTGATACATGACAAATTTTTTGAGTTATCCTGCTGAAATGTCCAGTTTGAAAGTGGACAGAGGAGACAGAACTTCAGTAAATCCACGGAAGACCCCCATCCTCACAGATTACTACACTATTACAAACAACAACATTAAAGAGTGATAATACAGTCCGAGCTGAGAAAGCTTAGCAAGTTAATGAACAAAGAAATGAACAAAGTTTAGAGAGAGGAATTAGGGCTGTCTCTGCATGAGGGAGAGAGAGAGAGAGAGAGAGAGAGAGAGAGAGAGAGAGAGAGAGAGAGAGAGAGAGAGAGAGAGAGAATGTGCATTGTGCGTTTGATATTTCAATGCCGTTTAATACTTCAAAGAGCTGATGTCATCCTTTTTACATCTCAGTGTAACATAGTGTGCTCTTAGTGGCCATTAACGATCATATCACATGATTGCTCAGTGTTACATCACTCTAGGTAACCTGTTTGATCTCTAAAGTCTGAAAAGAGCTTTCCTAGTATCTCACAAGCATCTTATCAGAGCCCTGTGCCATTTAAAGTTCTCAGATCTCCTACACAATGGTGATGAACTCCTCAGATAACTCTGCGTAGGCTGACGTCTGTTTTCACCGCACTGCATTTCACGCCCCCTCCACAGTCCCCCTGCTTTCTTTGGTGCTGGTGTTGGTGGAGGTTGGTGGTCATGCTTCAGATGCCATACACTCCACAGCTGCACTCTACGTTCAACACTGATAGGTGATACATCAAAGCGAAGGAGTGGACGATGACAAAAAGCTGCTTATTTTTTCAGGAGCCTGGGGGCGATAGCAAACAGAAAGGCCTCTGTCAGAGTTTCCAGAGCTGTCGCCTCCCCTGATAAGAATTTTGCACCAAACATCGTATAGTTCTAAAAATAGACAATGCTGAAACAGTCAACTAATTTGCTTTTATTTCCCAGGGTGATGGTTGTCAGATCGAAAAGGGAGTGGTGGATAAATCTCGACAAGCATCTGATTAGGTCGTGTTTGGCTGATTTGAAACAAAACTGAACCACACCAGAAGAAACGATTATACAGAAATGAATTAAAACAGACTTTTTAAAATTATAAATACTGAAAATATTTATAGCTTACAATCACAATAAAGATTTATTACATAAGCAATGAAACATGATGAGACGCGCTGTTATAAGCACATGATCTACACCGGGATGACCTAATGTAGCCCGACATGATGGGATTTCACTACAATTAAATTTTTTTTTATTATTAGTGAACAGCATATCATGCTTTATACCTCTTTCCAGTTACATGTACTGCTGTGAAACGTCCAAGAGACAAGTCAGCTCTTGCTAGAGCTTTTATATTATTGCAGATTTTAATATGGTGGCAGGGCGGCACGGTGGTGTAGTGGTTAGCACGTCTGCCTCACAGCAAGAAGGTCCCGGGTTTGATTCCCTGGCTCGGGACATTTCTGTGTGGAGTTTGCATGTTCTCCGTGTGCTTACATGGGTTTTCTTCTGGGTACTCCGGTTTCCTTCCACAGTTAAAAAAACATGCACTGTAGGCTGAATGGCTGTTCCAAATTACCCCTAGGTGTGAGTGTGAGTGTGAATGGTTGTGTGTGTGTTGGCCCTGCAATGGCCTGGCGAGCTGAGAGTCGCTGAGATGGGTGCCAGCCTCCCCGCGACTCTAATTAGGATTAAGCGGTTCAGAAAATGAATGAATGAAATGAATGAATATGGTGGCACAGTGGTATAGCGGTTAGCACGTCCACCTCACAGCAAGAAGGTCCCGGGTTTGATTCCCGGGCTCGGGGTGTTTCTGTGTGGAGTTCTCTCCATGCTTGTGTGGGTTTCCTCCAGGTACTCTGGTTTCCTCCTACAGACAAAAGACATGCACAGGCTATCTGGATGTTTCAAATTGCCCCTTGGTGTGAGTGTGAACGGTTGTGTGTGTTGGCCTTTGATGGTCTGGCGAGCTGTTTAGGGTGTGCCCCACCTTCGCCCAACATCGGCTGAGATAAGCTAAAGCCTCCCTGGGACCCTAGTAGGATTAAACAGTTTAATCATTAATTTTATTTTTTTTATTGCACCATAATGACCAGCTTGCTGTTCATTACCTCTTCCATAATCCACATCTCCATGTACAGTATTGCATATTTATTTGTTGTAGTAATGACTGTGTTCTATTTTTAGCGATTTACAGCGGTCAAAAGTAATAAACGTTCACTGAACATTAAACATAATCGAGGCCTCGAGTGCGGAGACACAACACTTTGTACACTCATGCACCTCAAGTAAGTTCTGTTATCTGTACTGGTACTCCCTGGACACCCATTAAGCCTAGTCTGTGAATTAGCCTGGAAATGTTGAATGTGTATGAAAAAGAGACAGAGAGATCTTTGTCTAGACGTGGTGCGTCTGTAGACCCGGTCTCTGTGTAACGCTCTACACACGCTTCGTGTGGGAGAGGAGGCGCATCCGAGTGGACTTGACCTTTCAGCTATGCCGAACCCAGAAGGGAATCCCCGTCCGGCCCCTGCTGTTTCCAAGGAGACGGGCTCTCACTTTTCACATGTGAATGCTAAAAACATTGAGCATTTTATGGCTTGTGTGTTACACTCTTCAGTTTACTGTCTGCACTTCAGGCACATGTTGACCATTGTACTCATTAAAACATAAACCAACACCTTTGATATGGGATTTCTAAAGACTTCTGGGAATCTGCCCCACTGTACCTTTGCCCTAAAGTGGGTGATTAATCTGCCATCTCTCTCTCTCTCTCTCTCTCTCTCTCTCTCTCTCTCTCTCTCTCTCTCTCTCTCTCTCTCTCTCTCTCTC
>JBCNYH010000016.1:18877259-18894837 GCA_039654325.1 Tandanus tandanus | reverse complement strand
CTCTCTCTCTCTCTCTCTCTCTCTCTCTCTCTCTCTCTCTCTCTCTCTCTCTCTCTCTCTCTCTCTCTCTCTGGGTACACAGGCTGTCCTGTTGGCTGTATTTCAGGTCCGGTCGACATTCTTTCCATTCCTCATTAGTCTATGACCCAGCTCAGGATTATGTCCCAAAAGAAGTTCTGGTAATTCAGACTGAGAGAAGTCTTCAGGCCATTACATCACCCACTGCCACGTCCAGTCGCGCACTGTACTGTATGTCTTTCAGGAAAGGAAACTTAGACACACACTGACACACACATTTCACTTACTCTTGGTAATCATTTCCAATCTAGGTAAATCAATCATTTCGATTTGTCATCAGTGACAGTAGCATCTAGCAAGTACAGGCCTTGTACTAATCCATATTGTTCCCTGACCTGCTACCAGCTGCCAAAACCCAGATCGAGCTCCTAAGCGGTAGACCTCATAGTCTTTGCCAGCCAGTGAGTGATTTTCTAGCTCCATTATTACTGGTCTAAACTGTTCAAAAAATGCTTGAAATGTTCTTGTTACCAGAGTATTGGGCGGCTATTCATCAGACCATTCATCCACCTATCCGTTCTTTAATTCGCCGAACTGCTTAATCCTACTAGGGTCATGGGGAGGCTGGAGTCTATCTCAGACGACCATGAGCGAAGGCGTGATACATCCTGATCAGCTCACCAGTCCATTGCAGGGCGAACACACACACACAAGCATTCACACTCACACCTAGGGGAAATGTGGAACAGCCAATTAGCCTACTGTGCATGTCTTATATTGTGGGAGGAAACCGGAGTACCCTGGGGGAAACCCATGCAAGTACAGGGAGAACATGCAAACTCCACACAGAAATGCCCTTGCCGAGCGCAAGACTGGAACCCAGGACCTTCTTTCTGTGAGGCGGACGTGCTAACCACTACATCACCATGCCGCCCTCCTTCCACCCATTCATCTATCCATCCATTCATCCATCATCTATTCCCCCTATCCATCAGGGTTATGGGACACGCTGGAGCTAATCCAAGCTGACTTTGGTCGAGCAGCGGGGTACACCCTGAATAGGTCATCAATCCATCACAGGACATGTTGGAGAAAACCAGAGCACGCGGTGAAACCAGGTAAGCATGGGAGGACAGAAAAAAAGACCACACACAGAAAGAATGCAAAAGGCCCTGAGGTTCGAACCGGCTTGTTACTTGCTGTAAGGTGTCGTGTTGTGGAATTTTCTTTAAAATAACTATGGTATTGTAATAGTAGCGGAATTCCAGAAACTGTTACAGCATGTGCCGGCAAGCAAAGATAATCTACCAGTTTGACCAGCTCAGCCTGTGTTTTGCAGTTTGTCAGTCCAAAATATTTTTCAAAGGGTTGTCGTCTCATTCTAGACTGAGATTATGAAAACTCTGATGAAGGAGGAAGTCTGTATCATTAACCTCAGTGATTTAGATAATGCAAAACAATTGGCTACGCACTCTGATGGAATTAACCTCAACAGGATGAACGCTTGTGATTGCGCCACCCTGTGGTTAAACATTGCCTGTATAAACCACAAGAGCGAACCTCCTCCATGCTGAGGAATGTACAGGTTTATGGCCTACCAGTTTATTTGGCATGTTGGTTGCCTAGAGATTCAACACGTCCGGAATCCTACAGCACCTGAGACGCAGGTAAGCTGAGCTTGGGCAAGTTCGTTCCTGTTTCTTCCTGACACCATGCTCGCATCACAAACGGAACTAGACCTTTTATGGAGTGCCCGCAGAAGCACATTTCATTCCGGGGGTAGTATCATTCTCCTGTTAAATCGGAGGTAAAGTACGTGTCTCTAGGCTATGCAAATTTTGACATGATGTACTCCATGATTTCACAAGTGTAAATGAACCATGCCATGGACTCAGTTCTGCCATTAGGGCTGTGCCTCTTTATTAAATTTGAAAATATTGGCATACATGCCTTCCAAAAGAAATACGTGACGTTTATTTTCACTACAGTCTACGCCAAATGAAGTCATGCATGAACTGTATTCATGTCTTTGTTTTCATACAGGGAGGGCAGCCCTCACATGAGGTAAACCCTTATACCTATCCATCCGAAGCTATCTAATCAATAACACATAGGGGACACAGTGGGAGTTCCCATCTGCCTCTACCCTGCATTGCAATCAGACCAGCCAGGAAACTGGATGCAGTCATCCCAGGGTGCGGCTGCTGCACGCGGGTGGGCACGAGACTGACTCGGAGATCTGTTTGGAGGAACAAAATGGAAACATTTCCATAGCACTACTGGACCACCCGATGATCATGCCTGCCTTGTTATTCGTGATGTCATTCTGTTTGATTTGATGGTTCTGTTTCACCAAAAACAGCTTTAGCATTAAAATTATTAAGTGGCACTTTGCGAGATTCCTCAACTTTTATACAACAGCACTGTTGGGTGTTCAGATCTGACTGGTTATAAGAAGTTGCTTAATTTACAGCAGCTCTGTCAGTCACTGGTTTATACATAACAATTTTTCCAAGAAGGCAATGTGGATATCCACCAAGCCTGCGGTAAACATTTGTTTTAGTATATACTATACAGAAACACAAGAAAAACAAACTAAAACTAGAGTTTTATGGTTACGTTTTACATATTTAAAGTGAGAGAATAAAAGGCGCGGTGGGGTAGTGGTTAGAACGTCTGCCTCACAGAAAGAAGGTCCTGGGTCCGAGTCCTGGGCTCAGTGAGATCATTTCTGTGCGAAGTTTGCATGTTCTCCTAGTGCTTGTGTGGGTTTGCCCCTAGATGTGAGTGTGAATGGTTGTGTGTTTGTTGGCCATGCGATGAGCTGGCAAGCTGTTCAGGGTGTTGCCTTCGCCAAGAGTTGGCTGAGATAGGTTCCAGCCTCCCCATGGCCCTTGTAGGATTACGCAGTTCGGCAAACTCTGGTTTCCTCCCACAGTCCAAAGTCATGCACATTAGATCAACTGGCTATTCTAAATTGCCCCTAGGTGTGACTGTATGTGTGAATGATTGTTTGTGTCTGCATTAGCCCTGCTGTAGATTGATGACCTGCCCAGGGCGTAACCTCGCCTCTCACCTGAAGTTGAATGGGACTGGTATCTGCCCCCACTACAACCCTGACAGATAAGTGGTTTAGATGATGGATGGATGGAAAGTGATTACAGGAACTAACTTGTCTCACAGACATTTCATTCATTCATTTTCAAAGCTTCTTAATCCTAATTAGGGTCGAGGAGAGGCTGGCGCCCATCTCAGCTGACTCTGTTTGAGGGCTGGGTACACCCTGAACAGCTCGCCAGGCCATCACAGGACCAACACACTCAACCCACAGTCATAACATTCATAACATTAAATTATAAATAGTTAAAAAGCATGACATTTGTGCAACAAATTGAAAAAAAAATTCTAATTGTTGGCCAGTTGTCGTGGGGAGGCTGGAGCCTATCCCAGCCAACTCCGAGCGAAGGTGGGGTACACCCTGAACAGCTCGCCAGTCCATCGCAGGGCCAACACACACACACAACCATTTACACTTACACTCAACCCTCGAGGAAATTTGGAATGGCCAGGTAGCCTAATGTGGATGTCTTTGGACTGTGGGAGGAAACGTGAGCACCCGGAGAAAACCCACAAAAGTACGGGTGCTTACATAAACATAAACATGCAATCCCTACACAGAAACACGCTCGGGACTCAAACCCAGGACCTTCTCGCTGTGAGGCAGACATGTTAACCACTATGGCACCTTGCCGCCCAACAGTATTATGAGTCATCATGAGTCACATTTTTATTTTACAGAATATTTTAAAGAGAGCTCTTTACTCTTTACTACATAAAATTAAAAAAATAAAAACTTTTTTGTGTGTATTTATATACACTCACCACTAGGTGGTAGTCTATTCATGAATTGCCAGACATATCAACTTCAATCCTCTGTTTACTCACTCATTCATTTGCCGAACTGCATAATCATACCAGGGTCACTTGGAGGCTGGTGCCTATCTCAGCCAACACTGGGCGAGGGCAGGGGACACCCTGAACAGCTTGCCAGACCATCATAGGGACTATTCACACTCACACTTACACCCAGGATCAATTTGAAACAGTCAGTTAGCCTAATGTGCATGTCTTTGGGCTGTGGGAGGAAACCGGAATACCCGGAGGAAACCCACACAAGCACAGGGAGAACATGCAAACTCCACACAGAAACATCTGAGCCTGGGAATAAAACCCAGGACCCTCCTGCTGTGAGGATGTGCTAACCAGTATGCCACAGTGATGCCCATCCTCTGTTCAAATATTTGTGAATACAGTTACCATGCAAAATTAAATTACTTGATGAAAGTTCATTAATGCAATGCCAATTGGAAAGAAAACACAGGATGCACAAACGGTTGTGGTGAACAAATACCTTTAATTTGGCAAAGTTGTGTGTAAAATATCATCTGGTAAGATTTTATCATTAGAAAATGTTGTGCACTTTGTATAAATTTTCATTGTTTATCCACTGGCATGACATATTTGCATATCCAACTGCATTTACAGTGAAATGTGTGTTATATAATTAAATATATAACTGATATAAACAAATTCAGAAACATCCCTGGAGTGTACCGAAGATGGTTGGTGTGAAGGTGAGAATCTTCATTCATTCATTTTCCAAGCCGCTTAATCCTACTACTGTCTAGAGCCCATTTCAGCTGACTCTTGGCAAAGGCTCTCCAGTCCATACCAAGGCTAACACACCACAACCATTTACACTCCCTCTCACACCAAGGGGCATTTTGGAACAGCCAATAATCCTACACCAATAAATGCATGTCTTTGGACTGCAGGGGGAAACCGGACAACCTGGAGGAAACCCCCGCAAGGACGCCTCGCCGAGCCCAGGACCTTCTTGGTGTGAGGCAGATGTTCTAACCCTTACTCCACCGTGCCGCTGCATTATAAATAGGCTTACCAAATGTATTTATAGCATTAGCTCTTCAAAAACCCACTATAAAGATCTTATAACAGATTGAGAATTTTTTTTTCAGTGGCTGGGCTACGTTTGATGTGTAGGTTGAGGATTTTGGGGGGGGCTAGAAAAAAGGACATGGTAATGTTTTTAAACAGTCTAGATTGTTTTATACAGTAATGTTGGTATTTTTACATTGGCCTTGATTTTGAAATAGTTTAACTGGGCATAACCTTTTGCAAGCTCCTGGTAACCTTACTCTAAAAGCTTGCATAGAAGCACACACTACAAATGAAGAATTAAGGACTATTTCATGCCCTCCTGCCCCCAGCAGCAGGCATATTTGTTGCTGGTTTGTGGAAGCAGTCTGAAGGGGTAGAATTTGGGCTTGCATTCATCCCAGTAGGAATGTAATACATGCTCTCTAAATAGCTCTGATCCAGCGATGGATGTCCTTTTACATCTGATTTTGGCACCTGGCTTGCTGTGCTTCCATATCCCATGGTGTTTTGATGGAGTGATGTCGGGACAGAGGACTCTGAATGTCGTGGTTGCTGGGCAGATTGAGGATGGGGCGGCATCGCATACGGAAGGTAATGGGAGGCATATAACCCTTGACCATGGTATGGACCCTGGTATGGAGCAGCATTTGGAGGATACATACTAGAATTGGGCATAGTCTGCTGTGGTATGAGGACTTCCACATAT
The DNA here is from genome assembly GCA_039654325.1 of Tandanus tandanus. Lineage (NCBI taxonomy): Eukaryota > Metazoa > Chordata > Actinopteri > Siluriformes > Plotosidae > Tandanus > Tandanus tandanus. Next base: position 18,889,154 of record JBCNYH010000016.1, on the reverse strand, counting down.
TGACCAATTTCTGGATCAAACAGCATTTTTCTCAGTGGCTGCATTGGCACTTCAATGTAAAAGTACTTCCCAGTTTCAGGATCTAGAAGTACACGACGGGGGCCTTGACCAAACCCAAGCCCACTTGCATTTTCTGGGTACAAAACACCTCCAGCCCCAGAACTCTCACTCCCATATTCATGACCAAAAGCTGGTGGTAGTTCTTGTGGATTGAAAAACTGGGATCTAGGGTCCAGAGCAGCTATATTAGGTGAACGATTGTGCTCCCGATAAGTTGCCCCACTTGAAGCTTGTGGTGAATGTTGATTACCTGAGCGTCTGTCCATGAGCTGACTAGAAGGTTGTTGTTGCTCATTACCATAACGTTGAAGGGCCGGTGCAGAGCAGGTATGGGAGTGGTGCATAGGCTGAATCATGGCTGGAGCCTGTTGTACAGTAGGTTTCGGTGAGACAGATGGATAATTTGAGGGTTGGTCATCTGGTCTGCACTGATGAGGCCGCACCTGAGCCTGTGGTGGTGCTCCTGGGTATGATATTACCTGACCAGGTGAACGAGGAGCTGGAGGTGTCTGGTTTTGTGAGCCATGGTAGGGCTGGCCAAATTGAGGATGGGTACATGATGTACAGGAGCAAAGAGAGTGTTTGGTGGTTGGATGATATCTGTTCTGCCTCCTTGGGGGCAAGTCAGAAAGTTGCAAGGGACTAAAACTTTCTCGTTCGTCATAGCTGGGTGGATCATCTGATGTTCGGAAATGAAAGTCATCTGTACAAAGCTGGTTATTCGATGATGTTGTCATTGTAGGCTGCATGTAAGTACTGGCTTGTGAAACTCCTTGTAAAGTGTGATGATTTGAGAAATAGGAGGTTGCTGCTATCACCTGTTCTTGAATGTTCTGCTGTTGCTGGCTGCTGGAGTTTTGCACTGATGTGATATATACCTCTTGCCTGCCTGTAGTGGCTGTCGATTTCAGTGCAGAACTTGGCATTGTTGTAACTGGGATAGCTTGAGGTTTGTGGCTGGACACAGCTGGCACAGCTAATGTTTTGGGATTGTTGGATTTGTTCATTTGCTCATTGTGTGTCACTGTCGCTGATGTCTCGACTCTTTTATCATCACTCTTTAAATCTGCTTGCTCTTTTAAAATAGATCTTGTTGGTGTGATGTCAGTTGATGTTGACCTGATTTCTGCAAATGGCTGTTTATAGCTTGGTTTAGGCAACACAGATGGTTTTGGTCTGTCACTAGATATTGACCTTACCTGAATAGGTAACTCGATCTCTTTAGATATTGTTACTGGCATTGCATGAATTTTTGTGTTGCTAGAAAAGGTTCTTACCTCTGCCTTGCTTGATGCAGCAACTGTATGTTCTTCTGAAGGTTCTAACAAAGCTCCTTGACTTTGGTTGTCTCCTGTTTTACCGTTGGGAAATACTCTCACTTCTTTAGGCTTTGGCGAACTCCTAACCTGCAAGGTACTTTCACCTGTCTGTAGACTGCTGTTTAGGGATGTCTTCTGTTCAGGAGGCAAATCAGCATCTTCATTTTTCAGCTTCTGGGATTCACTTAAGGATGCCTCTGATGGGTAGGTCTGCAAGGGGACATCTAGCCTGTTGATATGTTTCGGTTTAGCACCTGATCCTTCATCACAAACCCCAATGTCAGCCTGCATACCCTTTTCTTTCAGTAGCATCGATACAGAATGGCCAGCAGGTTTTATATCAGGGGAAGCAGGGCTTGTTGGCTTCTGCATAGACTTGGGTGTGCTATCCTGCAGAAATACCAATGTTGATATTTCCTTACTTGATGGTCTAGAAGGCATTTCTAGGTTTGTACTTTGTTCGCAATTGCCAGATTTGGATGTGTTGTTGCCTGTATCCAACCCAACAAAATAATCCACATCAGAATGTTGAATGCTTGGCAAGGAAGCCTTGGCTTTTATTTCGGCGATACCTACATTACTTCTTTTTGGTGAATCCATTTGGGACATTGTTGATTTGTCATCAGTGTGTGCTACATCTTGCTGGATGATTGAATTATTGCAAGATACTGTCTTGTCTTTCAAGCTAATAGCTTTGCATTCAATATGTAAAGGATGGAGATTTTCTGGTTGTGTTTCTTTTGGTTTTTCAAACACTACATCCTCTTCTTTGTGAGTGGTGTTTGAGGCTTTGAAGGACAGGTTGTATGTGTTTTTTACCAGCTTCCTGACATCCCGCACTTTATGTATAACAGATTTTGCCATGTTTTGGTCATTATCCTCTTCAGTGTTGGGCTCAACTCTTGTTTTGAATCTCATTTGCTTTTCAGGCCTTTCCTCTAACTCTAACATAGGTTCATATATGGTGTTTTTTGATATTTCCAGGTCAGAACAGAGAGATGTCTTCAAAGAAGACTTATTTTTATCCTTGATGGTGGAAGGCTTGAGAGTGATTTCAGGTGTTTTTGACAAGAACGTACTGTTACTGCCCTCCTGTTGTTTATAGGTTTCCGGTGTCACGGAGTGTTTGCTGTCACTATTTGTTGATCTTCTCTGTGTGCTTGCAACGCAAATTGCAGTACAGTTTGGGGTCCGGTTCATGACACTTTCTGAGCCACTGCTGCATTTCTCTCCCAACTTACTTGCCTCCTGCTCATTGATCCCAACGATTTGTTTCTTGGATATTTTGCTTTCAAAGGCATCAATCATTATGGGTTTGATCTGATCCTTTTTGAAGGTTTTACCCAGAAATTCCAGACCTGCAGAGTTGCTGTTAAGAGGTAAACAGTTAGCTTTAAAGACTGGCTTGGGGGGAACCTTGGGCCTACAGCTCCTCTTCTGAGGATTAGGGCTTCTTTCCTCTTTGCCTACAAAGTTGTCAGAAGACAAACTGCATTCAGAGGGAAGACTGGAACTCTGCTTGTTTACATTACTTGATTCCCCTGCAGTGAGATCTTCAGTGTGTTTCTTTTTATCCTCACATGGTTCACCTCTTGAAGATTCTTTGGTAGCAGTATCCATTTTCTTTGAAAGAACACTCTTGATAATGTTGGAAGCCATTTTACTTTTCGGCAAACTTTCATCTAAAGATGCAGACTTCTGGAGCATCTTCTTACCCGTTTGAAATTCATGCTCACCTTCAACCAGGTCTTCCTGCATTGACGCCGGGGTGCTATGTTGACGAACAAATAAGTCAGCTGAAAAGGCCTGTGTGGACAGTGAATTCATAGCATTTTCGTCATTCTCATTAGATTTTAGTTCATCACCATTGCGTTTCTTAAATTGGATCTGTCTTTTTGGGACCGTCCTTTTTCCTCTCCTGGTTTCTTCTTTGTTCTCCATTGCTACATCCACACATTCAAAACTACCCATCTCGAAACGCTTTGCTGGGTCTAGTGTACCAGGGGGTAAAAAAGAAGTATGACACAAGATTTCATCATCTTCATGCATCGAGTCATGCAAATCTGCATAGGAAATCCATGTAGCAGATCCTGGACTGTCTACTGTAGAAGGCTGCGAAACATTTGTAGAAGATCCATGGCTTGAGTTGTAGACATCCAAGTAGTCCACCTGAGGGCTAGATAGGCTACTGAAGGCCTGGTCTGTGAACCACTTCACCTCACTGTCTGCGTCATCAAATTCACTCCCCATACTGGAGGTCTCACTAGTACATTCTGAAGATAAATGACCAGCACCACTGTAATTGCTTTGAGAAGTCGATCGGACCCTCCTGGCACAAATCTTGTTCTCTTTCTGTAAGTTCTGTGCTCTGAGAAGACTCTGTTGCCGCCGAGTTGCCAGGGGAGACTGAAAATAGCGAGGTGGAATTCCAGACTTTGGGTCTCGACTTGAGGGAGCTGGGCTGCGGTTTACAGGCCCTTTTCTATTCCTGGTACTGAATGACAGCTCAACCTGTTCCCCTCTGTAACTACCCTCTGCTGTAGCCCCCACCCCTTTTCTTAATGTATGCTCCTCCTGTATCACCCTTTCCCCACTCCACCCCTTGTTCCTGCACGACTGTCCTTCATACACACTATGATTGTTACTATGTTTAACACTGGGGCTTTCCCCAGGTCTCATAGCCATCTGCCCAATTGTTTTTGCACTACCTGCGGATTCTCTTTCCAACAGTTCTTTTTTACTGTCTTTACCTTCTTTTGCTTCCTTTGCAGTTTGCTCTGGTAAAGTCTTTTTGGATGTTTGCCATGGATTAAGAGAATTTAAAATGCTCTCATTCATCTTTTCCCAGTTGTCTTTTATTTGTTTTACAGATAATCTGGGAGTAGGCGGCTCAGATAATGAGTCACTTATTTTATATGGTTGAATGCAAGGCACTAAAACAACATCTGTACGATCACATTGAGGCAGACTGCGACTTTTAAGGGACATATTGTAACCAGTATCCTCATTCTGTCCTACATCAGCTGGTATAGTTAATGGAGCCATCTGACTGACTGTGGTTGAAAGTTTGTTATCTGTGTATTCCAGTGGTATGCACATTTCTGGTGCAGGTATTTGGTCATTAGATCTGTCAGGTAATCTTTGGTATGTCATCATAAAGGAAGGTTGTACGGTTGGAGATGTTGTAAGGTTGAAGATGGATTTTGTTCCTTCTACATCAAGGGATGAAGTATCACTTGGTATATTTGAATTAAACAGTTGTCTATATATGCCTTTGTCCATTGATGAAAGTTGGTAGACAGGTGAGATGGCAGGGTTTGTTGGAACTATGGTTGATATAGGACTCTCTGTGCATCTTATTCCATCTACATTAGTGGAGTTAGTATCTTTTGATGTATTTAAAAATGATGATGGTCTCGATACGCCTCCATCTGTTGATGTGAGGTTAGAGATGGGTGGATTGGTCTTAATTATAAGCCCATTTGACTTTTCAGTGTTTCTTTTTCCTTGTACATCAAATGACATATATCTTGGTATACTTATAGTTGATGGTGCGTTAGATAAATCTCCATCAGCTGGTGATATATTAAAGACAGGTGATGTGCCCATATTTGGAATTTCATTTGTTGGAAGTACTGTTGGTGGAGGACTTTCTACACATCTTAATCCATCTACATCAGTTGATGATATCGTTCTTGATAAACTTGAACTTGATGGTTGCCCTGAAATGCTTTCTTGTCTTGCTGAACCATTGGAGATTGCTGACACAGCCAAATCTGTTGTCTTCTTTGTAGGAACTTCATTTGATTGTTCCATGTAATTTGTTTTCTCTACATCAAGACACATGCTATCTCTTGATACACTTAAATTTGATGGTGGCCTTATTATGCCTGAAAGGTTGATGGGTGAGTTGGCCATATCCGTCATCTCATTTATGACAGCTGTATTTGATGTAGGAGTTTCCACATATCTTTTTCCATCTATATCAGGATATGTTGTGTTTCTTGGTATACTTATAGTTGATGATGGTCTAGAAATGACTTCCTCTGTTGAAGAAAGGTTGGAGCTGGGTGAAATGGCCATATTTCGAGTCTCATTTGTAGGAGGTTTGGTTAAAGGAGAACTTTCTACACATCTTGGTTCCTCTACATCAGGGAACATCAGGGTATTTCTTGGTGTACTTAAAGCTGATGATGATCTAGATATATGTTGATCAAGCTCTGTTGACGAAAGGTGTGTAATTGGTGTGATGACCACATTTTCAGTCTCCTTAATAGGAAGCCTGGTTGATATGGAGCTTTGGGGATCTTTTCTTCTCTTTACATCAGGGGGCAGAGAATCTCTTGGTATACTTTGATTTGATGCTGTTGGCAAATCATTGGAGAGAGGTGAGATAGCCTTGATTGTAGACTCATTTGTGAGAATTGTAGTTGATGCAGGAATTTCCATACATATTATTCCATCTTCACCAGGAGATGCTGCGTCTCTTGGTGCACTTAAATTCGATGGTGGTCTTGATATACCTGCCTCTGTAGATGGAGCCGGTGTTTCAATATTCTTTGTGGGAAATGTAGTTAACATGGAGCTTCTGGTGGATCTTGTACCCAGTACATCAGGAGATGTGGTGTCTCGTGGTATACATAAATTTGATGGTGATCTAGATATGGCTCCATCTGGTGATGAAATGTTGGAGAAAGGTGAGATGGCCATGTTTTTGATGTCATTTGGAAGAGGTATCACTGAAATAGATCTTAGTTCGTGTACATCAGAAGACTCTGTACCGCTCACTGTACTTCTTGCTGCATGTGGACTCATTCTGCACCTGTCTGTTGATGGAAAGTTAGATGAGATAGCCATATTTATAATCTCATTTGTGGGAAGTATATCTGATGCAAGGCTGTCGGTACATCTTGTTCCCTTTAGATCAGGGGATGTGGTATCTCTTGGCGATGGACTAGATATTCCTCCCTGAGCTGAAGAAAGATTGGAGACAGCTGGAATAGTCATATCTGTAACTTCTTTTATAGGAAGAGTAGTTGAAATAAAATGTTCTGCGTGTTTTATTCCCTCATCACGGGTTTGTACAACCTCGTTTTGGGAAGCGGAGTCATTCCGAGGTGCTTTCGTTTCAACTTGAGGTGACTTTGAGTGCTGAGTCAGCGAGCTACATGTCATTATTCCAATTTCAGGAGAACATCCCGGTCCAGGTGAGGATGCTGCAGGACTTGATTCATTCATAAAGCTGTTTTGATTGTTTTCTGGTGAAGAAGTAATGCTTCTTAGATCAGGTGAAGGACATAGTTTGGAATCAAATGAGGAAACTGAAGATTTGTCTACAGGTGTAAGTCTGTAACCGCTTTCTGGGCTTTCAGGTCTGAACGCTGAATCTTCTGGTCCAGTTGACCAAATCTTGTTCTCTGGTTGTGGTGAATGGCAGACAGTAAAACCTACAGGTGAGTGTATTATTATCGATGGTTCTGAGGAGATAAAATCCTCTGAAGAAGCTGAGGGTGAGCATAACTCACTCATCGCACAAGGTATCAGTCCTTCCGTCGTGTCTGAAAAGGATGACAAAGTACTATGCTCATGGAAGATTACTGCTTCTTTTGTTTCAGAAGATATGTTGAAGTGTTGAGGTGTTGGTTCTGCATCTGTTTCAATGTTAGCCTCAGCATAAATAGGCAGAGATACACTGTTACGCTCTTCCAAATCTGACAGACTTGTTTTATCATCATGGAGAAATGTATCTACGTACGCCGGTTTATTTGGAACATCTTCATGTTCCAGTGGAGCCGACGTTTCTCTCAGATCATGCCTTCCATCTTTTGTAGAAGGATCAGAAAGTGTTTTCTGCACAGGAGTAAAGTCATTGCCATCATTTGGAACATTAGTCTGAGCAGCAGAAGGGTCACTTATTACGGTTTCACAAACAAGTGAGCTGTTTTCAGTAGGTAAAATATCAGGCAAAGAGGTTTTTTCTTCTTCCTCACCAGAGCAGCCGTCGTCTTCTGATGCCAAGCAATTTATAGAATCTTTGATTTCCGAAAATGTGTTTTCTTCCTGTTTATGATGTTTACTCCCTTGAGTTGAATCAGTTTCCTTTACTTCGGGTGTGGTCGCATGCCTCTGCTCTGTTACATACCTGTTTTCAGGTGAGGAGTCAGGTGTGGTTATCTTCTCTGTTGAATGACGTTCCTTTTGTTCAGATATAGAAGCATCCCTCCTGAGGTCAGGAGTGATTCTGTCCTCTGTTGAATCAGTGTCCCCAAGCTCAGGCGAGGTAGCATGACTCTGGTCTCTAATACCCTTGTTTTCAGATAAGAGGTCAGGAGAGATTATCTCATATGTGGAACCAGTTACTCTAATATTAGTGTCTCTAAATTCAGACGTTGACGCTACTAGCTGATGGTCAGATACATTTTCAACTTGCGCTAAGCTGGTTTCCTGAGACAAACAAGATACTTGCCAGTTTCCTGTAGACTTGGGTGAGCCATTTGCAAAAGTATCTTCACTTTTATCATTTTGCAAAGTTAAATCAATTGCTGGTGTACAAAGTGCATCTTTTGTGTCTTTTGAGTCCTCAAACGTATCACTCCCATCACTCAAATGCTCCGAACCATTAGCTGTATGGTAAGAACCTGATGAATCGTTAACATCTTCTCCTGGTAACTGCTCATCCACATCCTTTTTCAGAAATGATGAAGATGCCGGGCTGCTTGAGAGAGATGGGGACTCACAGTCATCCCCAAAGATGTCACAAAGGCAAGTCGTTTCAGATATGGCACTACGATGACTGGGGATACTAGTGATATCGAAGATCTCCACACGATTAGGCCCGTCCAGGTGCTGCAGGTTGAAGTTACTTGGAGAACTGCGTAGGAATGAGTAACTGTCTCCTTTGAGAACCCAGCTTTCCATTGTTTTGCTCCAAGCACAGGGTCCTGTTTCCTAACTGGTGCTGGACTGCCTTTGTGTTGAGGAAACGCATTGCTCCATCTTCACCATCCAAGAACCGTCGGTGGTTTTGGAGCTGAAAAGATCAAAGCAAATTATTTTTTAAAAAGCTTGAAATGAAGAGGAATTTTTAATATAAATACATGATGTACCAGTCCAAAGTTTGGGAACATCTAGTAATTCTACGCGAATTATAAAATGTGTACATGGGAACAGTGCAAATGATTGGTTCGCTATTTTGTGATAATGGAGATTGTCCAACACGCACATTTGGGATGATGCTTGAATCCAAATGTTAGACCAAAAATGGTTTGTCATGATCACTGATTCTGAAATCCTAGCAATTTAACAAAACGACTTCCTGACAAATGTCATGCTTTAAAAATGAAAATGATTTTAGTTTGCTTTCTTGTGTTAACTTGTAGTATATACTAAACAATTCAGCAATATCCACCTCGGCTTCAGCGATATAAATATGTATGTAGATACAATATAAATCTTTGCTACAATCTATAGTAGGCATTTCTGTATGGTGTACAAGTTCTACAGGTATGCCAATGCTATATTATTAGTAAAAGATCGTCCAACAGTTTACACTTTTTTACATTACCACACAGAAAAATCTTCCTACTAGCCCGTTTCCAACAATAATAATTTGTATTTATGATCGGATTCAAAATCACTGATGATGATTTGTTCGATATGTACTTGCCGTTTTGGTGCTATACAGTATCAGGTCATATTGAATGGAATAGCACGCCCACTGCTCAAAGCAACAGAACAGAAAGAAGACATGTACTGTACCACAGAGCTGAAGATGAGGCTCCGACAGGGGGTCTGCGTTTCTGTGTGCTACACTGATCCTTCGTCCAGTCAGGTCACTCAGCACTGGGATAAGTCCAGCCCCCTCGACTAACACCAAAAAACTGTAAGGGAATATCCGCCTAAACTTCAGTCTGCTTCCATGTACCTCCAGCATGATCTGACACCACTTAAAATAAGCCTTCATATTGATGATGATGATGATGATGGTGATGAGGAGGAGGAAGAGGATAAAGATTATTATTATTATTATTATTATTATTATAAAACATGCACAAAAACTGGCCTGGCCAGCTGTCCGGGGTGTACCCTGCCCTCGCCCAGAGTCGGCTGAGATGGGCGCCGGCCTCCCCGCGACCCTAATTAGGATTAAGCGGTTCAAAAAATGAATGAATGAATGACATGCACAAAAACCAACTTAATGGACCAGATGTTGCTTTTTTTTTATTTTTTTTAATGTATATACAGTTCAGCTGTACTGTATCTCTGTACCCTGTGCTAAGCTTAAAAGAGTGTTACTGCTAGAAGCAGGTGCTAAACCAGTCCAGATACAGCAGGCTGCAATCTGACACGCAGGGCTAACAGTCACAGGGCTTCACTAATAATAGCTCCATCCGAGCAGTTAAGCGTACACTACAAAGTGACACAGAGGCTGTACTTACATTGTGATCGTCCATTCCGATATTTTGACACAGATATGAGTTTTCCTCCATCTGTTTTCCCGATCCGACCCAACCGGACCCGTATACGGCTCTTATTATCAGGATGAACTTATTTTCAACCAAAATGTGAGAGAATGTTATAATGTAATAGTCAATTGTAACCTTCTCATAAACTATAAACACAGAAAGCTACAGTGAATGCTAATGCTTGCTAGCTTTATATTAACATGTAAATTTCAGAGCAGAAGTGGTTTTTATGTCATATTTAATACTAATGGGATAAAACATACTGCATAAATGCTGCTCGGCAAAATTCTAAGCTTAGCTTAGCTAATTTAACTAAAGCTAAAACTCACATTTTTCAATTTTAATCTATTCCAGTGCAACACATTACATTTGGTGGAAGATAACTGGGTTTAGCATAAGGCTGGATAAAAAAAAATTCCCCGTTTCTCATCAGCGCCTGCACCCGGAAATTGGCGCCAAATCAAATTTTTCTTTAAATTTTGTTCCCCCTCCAAAAAACCAGCCTCAAGATCTCGGAAAACGCCTCAGACGACGTAAAAACGACACAGAAGGCAATTTGGTGTTAGATGGCGTGTTTGTGGTTTTGAGATTGGTTTACTTCTGTTTTCATCATCACCAGTGAAAATCATACTTGCTGTACAGTTCTTTTAGTTTTCAGTCCAGTAAAGAGTGTAGATAGCAAATGGATCTGGGATCTATTAAGATGGAAGGTTTTTTCCCCTCCCACGCCTTTACATCTCATGATCACAGCACCGTAAAGAATGCGATCGTCTTATCGGGAAGGAATGTTTAGCACTCCTATAACGCAGCCTACAGTTATGACTCAAATCCAATACTAAAAAAAAAGCTGAACAATAGCTTTTAAAAATAAACCTGATGAGTATAATCTCTTACACCCCGCACCCAAATATGGGATTTTATTAAGTCTGCTTGGACGGCCCTCACCAAGCCCGTGACTCGGACCCAGGACCTTCTTGCTGTGAGGCGGGCATGCTAACTACTACGCCACTGTGCTGCCCTGAATTTGGTTACTGTTAAATAAATTAGGGAGATAAAGTAAGTGCTGATGAGCCACAACGTGGCCTACTGTGACCAATGCATGTGAGCTGCTACACTAGCAGTTAACTAACAAACTAGCTATTTAGTAGGGAGAATGGCATGGAAGCATTTTACATGTTTTCTTTCATGTTTTCTTTCTTCATCCTTTTTAATAGAAACACATATGATTCCAAGCTGAAGCATCTAGTGAAGAATTAAATATCAGTACCAAATATTCTGTAGGGATTTGGTCTTAAACCTGTTAGAAGGAGAAACTTAACGGTGTTGACATCATGTGATTTTATACCACTCTTCATGACAATGCAACGGTCGATCGTGTGACCCCCGAAGGGAAGGATGACTGCACAGTCGTGGAGGGTCTTTTACAAAGGTGAAATATTAAAATAAATATAATCTTTAAATTATTAATGCACTGATTGAATTTTATTAGCTATACGCAGACAAATGGACAACGATGGAAATAGGAAATCCCCGAGACAGAAACATGAGGCTTTGGCGATGACTATTTTGAAACTTTCTATTTCAGATTGGTCTGTGTACTAGACACTAAAGATAGATAGACACTACAGATAGAGGAATAGATTTTTATAAATGATGTTTTCACCTTGTCTAACATTGTGTTGACAGAAAAAGTCCACATTGCATCCAAATTGTGTGAGGAGATTGTGTGTGTGTAAGGTTTATTAAAGGTGTATCTGCAATCTGGTTCAGAAGGAAAATAAGAGAGTGCAGAGTGAACAAAGTGCGGTGTGAGTGCAGTATGTTTCTACTCGAGATCCATCCATTTACAGTAAGGTCTGTATACCGGTCAGTAGTGATGCACGGGTCTGTGTGTTATAATACCTGCATGCATGCATAAATCAACCACACAAACCCAACCAGAGCCTCAGACCTACAACTTTAACTATCCCCTTCATTGTTGGTGTAGATTCTCAATCATCCAGGTCATAATAATCCTAAAAAGCTTGAGTCGAGGCAACTGGACTTCTTTT
>JBCNYH010000016.1:18860766-18876628 GCA_039654325.1 Tandanus tandanus | reverse complement strand
ACTCCTGCCACATATGGAATGACAACATTTTTGCCCCTGCTCTTCTTCTCCTCTCTGTTGGATGCAGTGTTGTTACTGCCTAAGTCCAGTTGCCTCGACTCAAGCTTTTTAGGATTATCCCCTTCATTGCCCCTTCAAAGTCAGGGTCTCCAAAATCTATCCTGAAAACCCTGGGTGGGAGGGGAGTACACATCTGTATAGGACTCCATCCTAACACATCATGAACATACTCATTCACACACAAGTGAGATGAAAAACTGGACAACCAGGAGGGATTCCATGCAGATATGGGAAATACGTTCACCAAAACTCCTTTCAGATACAAGATGCAGTTTTTATTCAATTTTAAAACGCCATCTAGTGTCCAATTCTCATTTGTCCTTGCCTAGTCTAAGCAAGTCCATACATGTTTTGTACATGTCACATGGATAGATATTGTACATAGTGCTATAGATGCCGATATAGATGCTGATAAAGATAAAGAAATATCTGTTTATAAGTAGTTTATGGTATATAGTGTAAAATATTTAGGTTTTTGTTTTCATAAAGAAATTATGTATGGGAGCATTACATGTCAATCATCTAAAGATTCAAAAAATTGCCTGACTATAGAAAACATTTTAATAGTCTATTATTTTACATGTTTTTTTCTTTAAATTGTAGCATTTTTAAAAAATTATAATTTTATTATTATTATTAGTAGTAGTAGTAGTAGTAGTATTGTTGTTGTTGTTAATCCTGTATTCATCCAGCATCAGCTTGGAACCCCGATTGTAATTGTTGTGATTATTATTTCGTCAATTTGTTTTCCTTTTATGGTAAAAAGTCACTCTCTGGGAGATCAGCACTTCTTTGTGACATCACAGATTCCATCCTCTCTATGGGTTCATCTCTTCGTCACCATTAGTCCATGATGGAGAGGAGTCACTCCGTCATTCCTCTCTATCACTCATTCATCACTCCCCTTCCTCGCTCCTCTTCCTCTTCATCACTCCTCTTCCAAAAAACCCTTTCTGTGACATCATCTCATAAATACCTCAAGTAACAGCACTATCACATACATTCAAAATGTCTGCTGGAATTTTCTAATTATTATTATTATTATTATTATTGTTATTATTATCAATAGTAATAATAATAATAATAATAATAATAATAATAATAATAATAATAATATTGTTGTACTACTACTACACTTTTCACAAAGATGTCGCTACTTTTATTTGTAATGTGTAGACATCCGGTTCCGGTTTCCGCGTATTACACGCTAGTAAACAACTAGCTAGCTGGAGTTAAGGTGCAGTATCTGATAGATTAATTGTAAGAACAGGTTTTTATTCCTTCCAGTGACTGTTACAGGTAAATGTGTGGCTTAGGAACGATTCTGAAATCTGAACTTTATTCTTTTAGATTAAAAAGAAAAAAAAAAGTTGTATTATTCCTAATGTTAGCTACCTTGCTAACTAGCTGAGCTAATAATATCTAGCTAATAATGACCGTCATCTAAAATAACTTTCTAAATTTCAGTTTAGATTAATATTGAGTTGTTTATTTGTTGTTTTGTTAAAAATACTAATAATTATTTTATTTTATATGTTTTGTACAACCTTGAACCTTTTTACATACAAATCTTAATTTTATTAATAGTGTCTCGTGCAGCTATTGGAAAGCAGAATTATTTTAATTCCCTTTAGATTGCAGCAGCTTGCCTGGGACTCAAATTTTATTTAATGTAGTAGTGAATATCACATTTATTTTATTTATTAAGTGTTGGACTATGTAGAGCGTCTCCATGGAAATGTCTAAGTAAAACCTGTTAATTTTTTGTGCAGTCAGAGTTCTTGATCCCTGCTTTAAGACCGTGCCTGTGCCTGGAACACAATGCCACAAGAAGCCGAGACCAGCTCGGGTCAGGAAGGCATCGTAGACCTGGAAGAACCCAAGAAAATGACCCGAGAAGACTGGAGGAAGAAAAAGGAGCTGGAAGAGCAGAGGAAGCTGGGAAACGCTCCTGCTGAGGTTGATGAGGAGGGAAAGTATGTCCACGCACCTACAAGTACATACACTGTGAATCATGGCTATTTATTATCATTGAAATTTCAGAGCCCCAGATTCCAGCTCTGTGAAGTTTGCCCACCCACTTTCTCAAAATTTCAAAAGAGTACTGCCATTCGTTTGTGCCGTAAAAATTTTTTGTTTGTGCTATTAAGATGTTTAAGTAATTTTAAAATGCATTTTCTGGCCTGTGACGTCCAGATATCACCAAAGTGGTCTCAATCTTTTGTGCTGGTTTGTGGTGTTGAAAAAAATTATTTTGCTGCTATGATTTTAAAGTACTTTTAAAATCATATCATCAAAATCTTTTTTCTTTCGTTTTATTTCTTACTGTGACCATCAAACCCCCACCACCACCGCATACAAATCTCACCAAAATGGTCTCAATCGTTTTTACTGATGAATGATTAAATCATTTAACTATTACGATTTTAAAGTTATTTTTAACATTTTAACTGTCTGCTCATCATGGGAAAATATCTAATAGCAGGCACTGCACCCCACAGCAAAAAAAGTTAGGAGTTGCATGTTGGTTAATGACGTGTGCGCATGCCTAGACATACACCTAACCAAACGGGGCCCGTCAAAAGATTCCTTATAATAAAGCACAGTTAAACAATTAAACAGCATGAAGCAGCAAGCACAAAAAGACACTATTTTCATTAATAAGATGTGGACATGAAGGAGGGGATGGAGGGTGGTGACTTCACGCATGTAGAATAAAATTGTCATAGGCTACTTGTAAAACACTAGCACAAAATTTTCTATCAGCACAAATGTAGCACAAACGATTGAGACCATTTCGGTGAGATTTGGACACGGTGGGGTGGCTGATGACGTTAAATGCGTAAGGAATAAAACGTGAGTAACTTTGAAATCATGATAGCAAAATCATTTCTTTCAACAGCACAAACGATTGAGACCACTTTGGAGAGATTTGGACGTGAGTGACGTCACAGCCCAGAAAATGCATTTTCTTTTCTTAAACACCTTAATAGCACAAATGAAAATTTTTACGGCACAAACCTAGCACAAAAGAATGGCAGTGCTATTTTGAAATTTTGAGAAAGTGGGTGGGCTGCTTCACAGAGCTTCTGATTCCTCTTCATGCAGTTGTGTTTTCTGTTTTCTTTAGGGACATCAACCCTCACATTCCACAGTATATTTCCTCTGTGCCGTGGTATATCGACCCCTCAAAGAGACCCACACTCAAGCATCAGAGACCTCAGGCAGAGAAACAGAAGGAGTTCTCGGCTCTCGTAGAGTGGTATAAGAAAGGCGTCCAGGAGGTAAGAAGCTTCCTGTTGTCTGATTTACGTTGTTGGATGAGGATTAAGACTGAAGATAAACTGAAAAAATTGTTGTCTGCAGAAACCCGTCAGCACAAAGTACAGGAAAGGGGCGTGCGAGAATTGTGGTGCCATAACACACAAGCAGAAGGACTGTCTTGAGGTAACATGGATTTCACCTTATTGTCCTTTGAGGGGAAGTCAGATTTTTTTTTTTGTATTTATGTTACAATAAAATGTACATTTATGTAATTTACGTTTACAGCATGCCACCCTAAATTAGTTTTTCCTGAAAATAAAACTGAAAAACAAGTTTTAAAATCACTGTATTGTTGTGTCCTTTTCTGCCTTCACAGAGGCCCAGGAAGGTTGGAGCGAAGTTCTCAGGGACAGGATTTGCCCCAGATGAGCACCAACAGATTCAGCTCAGTCTGGATTACGACGGGAAGCGAGACCGCTGGAATGGCTATGACCCTGAGGAACATATGCGCATTGTGGAGGAGTACTCTAAAGTTGACTTGGTAATATTCACATAAAATATTTTATAGTAAAAAAAAAATAGTAATTGTTCTGTAATATTTTAAATAATCTTTAAGTACAGACATTGATATCGTTTTTTGTTTTTTTTTAATCACAGGCAAAGCGCACTTTAAAAGCCCAGAGGTTACAGGAGGAGCTGGCCACCGGGAAACTGGATCACGGCGTATGTACCCACACCTGAGAGACATGAGAATTTCGAAAAGTGCTTAAACGTGGGCCGGGGGGCTAAGAAAGGGACGGGTGTAATCTAGAAATGATGCATTTTTATTAGCATGCATTTGGAAGTGAGCACAGTGTCACCTTTACCTTCTCAAGCCTAGGGAGGGGCCTGGGGAAGTGGGTGCCACTCAACACTGATTAGAAAGCATTAACATTCCTTTTTTCTTTTCTTTATGCATTTTTTTTTTTTAAGAAAAATTTCATGATGTAGAGAAATACCAAACAGCATGCATGGGTCTTGTATTGCTCTGGTGATTTTACCCACTAGAGCACTGAAACCATTTTTTGTTCCTTCTTTGTTTCTATTTTTTAATTTTCTTTCTCCTAGCAGCCATTGGGAACATAGAAAAAATTTATTATTTCGAACATGTATAATAATTCGAATATACCACATAGAAACGCCACAGTCTGATTGGTTCAATATCCTGAAATGACAAACATTATCTACATCACAAACGCAAGGTAATACTTGAATCAGAACAGCAGACAATAACTTTTTGACAGTCACTGATTCTGAAATTCTAGAAATTAAAAAAAATGCCATCCAAAAAAATATGAAGAAAGCTACACAGTATGTAATGGTGCGCGTGTGCCCTCTGTCTTTTTATTTATTTATTTACTTACTTTTTTTTTGGATTTTTCCCCATTTTTCTCCCCTAATTTAGTCGTTTCCAATTCCCACCCATCAACTTTTTGCCTTCATTATCACACGACCACCACTGACCAGGGAGGGGCGTAAGCAAGCACATGCCCCCTCCGTGACATACGATGCTGCCACCCGCCTCTTTTCGAACTGCTGCGCATGCGTATTTGGGGGCGGCCTAACACACTTGGAGGGAAAGCGCTATCCGCCCCATCGTACGAATGAGCTCACAGACGCCCATGATTGGCTGGTGATCGCTGTGAGTGACAGGGAAGTGAGCGTATGCAATCCCTCCCTCCCATGAGAGCTCGGCCAATTAGCTCCCATGGACTCCCGGTTACGGACGGCTGTGGCATCAATCCAGATTCGAACTTGCGACCTCCGGGTTGATAGTCGTGCACCTTGTTGATGCGCCACTCGGGAGCCCAAACATCTCTTTTTATTTTATTTTCTTATTTCACCATGTAGTATAAGCTTAAACAGTTCTTCATCTAACAATTATAATAATTGTTAATGATAATCATTATTCCTACAGGAACGAGAACACAACAGCGAGGACGAAGATGAGGATAAATACGCAGATGACATCGACATGCCCGGGCAGAACTTTGACTCCAAAAGACGAATCACAGTGAGGAACCTGAGGATCAGAGAGGACACCGCTAAGGTAACGTATTTGTGTAATACTCTACTGGTTTATTTTCCTATTATGCCATTTTTAGAAATTTTGTAATTTGGGTAGTTTAGTGTTCAGTTGAATAATCGTATAGAAATAAAGCTGGTTTCTGTGTTGTGGAGTATCGTAGCCCATAGCGAAAAAAACCCGCAGTGCTTATAATAATATATTCACTTTAATGGAGACATGCTTGAACATGACCATGTGACCCATATGACTAGGATAACATTTGCACCTTACCTCGTTCAAGTTATTAGCATGCCTTATTAGCATCCCTTGTTCCTCAGCTCATCTTGTTCTCTCCGTACAGTGACATCACATGCATACTCGAAAACGATTGTTGCGTTTTGAGAAGAAAACTCGTATATGTTTGTATATTTGTCGAATCTAGAGGCAGTGGTGGCTCGGTGGTTAATGTGCTGGCTTAATGATTCGAAGGTCGGGGGTTCAAGGCTCACTATCACCGAGTTGTCACTGCTGTCCTCCCAGTGCAGCTAACTGGGTTATCAAAGGCCAGCCACTGTCTGTGGTGAGAGGCATGTAAAGGAATCATTGCTGTTGTTCATAAAGAGTAGGCTATTGAGTTGCCCTCAGCACGTTTGTGCCCTGCGATGGCCTGGCGAGCTGTCCAGGGTGTTCTCTGCCCTCGCCCAGAGTCAGCTGAGAGGGGCGCCAGCCTCCTCGCGACCCTAATTAGGATTAAGCGGTTCAGAAAATGAATGAATTAATTTGTCCAATCTAATCTGTTAAACAGTACTTGAGAAACCTGGACCCGAACTCGGCTTACTACGACCCAAAGACCCGAGCCATGAGAGAGAACCCGTACTCCAACACCGGCAAGAATCCAGAAGAGTACGTTTCTGTTTAACTGTTTAAATTGCGGTTTTCAGTTCATCTCCTGGACAGTGTTTCTCCGTTAGATCTCACACATGAATATAAACTGTGTGTTTGTTTTTTGAAGGGTGGGGTACGCTGGAGACAACTTTGCACGTTACACTGGAGACACAATCAGCATGGCGCAGACGCAGCGTAAGTAATTAACGCACATTGGTTATACACTACATATTATACGCAGTGGATTTTGAATCTTAGTCCTGAACTAGTACACTTGGCAAATAAGGCAACGCTGATATAAAATACCAGCGCACAGAATTCAAACTAAAGAGGATGTTTTGTAGCATTGCTGTTTCCGTGTATAAATCCGAGCTATCCCACGTTAGGGGTGGTGTTTATTCGAAGCCTCAGGTATACTCAGGTAACTGTCATGGGCCGCCATGACATTATTACAGTTATTTAATTCAATTCAGTTTTATTTGTATAGCACTTTTTACAATTCACATTGTCACAAAGCAGCTTTACATAGTAAAAGTAATTTAAGGAGGAATTTAAACATTTTTCTACAACCCCCTACACAACCCTTACACAAAGTTATTCATGTGTTCACCTCTCTGTCGCTCAGTGTTCGCGTGGGAGGCGTACGAGAAAGGGACGGAGGTGCACCTGCAGGCTGACCCGACCAAACTGGAGCTGCTGCATCAGTCCTTCAGGGTCAAGAAGGAAGACTTCAAAGAGAAACAGATCGAAAGCATCCTGGAGAGTGTACGGCCCAACACGGCTCGCAGTTCTGCCTTCCTCCTTACCTTCCTTACTTCCTTCTTTCTTCGTTTCCTCCCTACCTCCGTTTCCTCCTTTCTAACTTTCTTCCTTCCTCTCTACTTTCTGTCATTCCTACTTTCCTTCCCTCCTTACTTTCTAGCTTCCTTCTTTCCTTCCTCCTTAACTTCCCTTCTACCTTCCTTCCATGCTTCCTTCTTTTTTCATGCCTTCATTCCCTCCTTCCTTTCTATCTTCCTTCCCCCTACTCTTCTTCTTTTCTTGCTTTCTACATTCTTCCTACATTTCTTTCCTGCTTTCCTCCCTGCCTTCCTTCCCTCCTTCCTTTCTATCTTTCTACTTCATCCCTACCTTCCTTCTTACCCTTCTTCCTTCCTTCCTTCCTCTCTACCTTCCTTCCTTCCTCTTTACCTTCCTTCCTTCCTCTCTACCCTTCTTTCTTTCTTCCTCTCTACCTTTCTTCCTTCCTTCTTTTCTTCATACCTTCGTTTCCTTCTTTCTTTCAACCTTTCTACTTGCTATGTTCCTTCTTTCTTCCTTCCTTTCTACCTTTCTTCCTTTCTTCTTACTATTCTTTCCTTCCTTCCTGCCCTCTATGAATGTTTGTATACGTCTTGTCCACAGTATGGCGGTCAGGAGCATCTCAACGCTCCTCCACGGGAGCTGCTACTCGCTCAGACTGAGGATTACGTGGAGTATTCTCGACACGGAGCCGTCATTAAAGGCCAGGAGAAAGCCATAGCTCGCTCCAAATACGAAGAGGATGTCCTTAGTAATAACCACACCGTGAGTACAGCTAACAGAATGTAAAGGGCGTGTCTCAATACACTGAGAGTATAATAATAATTATAACTTTTTTAATTGTTTTGTTTCACAGTGTATCTGGGGCTCGTATTGGAGAGAAGGCATCTGGGGTTACAAGTGCTGCCACTCACTGGTGAAACAGAGCTACTGCACCGGAGACGCCGGGAAGAAAACAACAGTGAGTTACACTTTTATACTGAGCAGTGATCCAGTCTCGTCTGTTTCTGTGGAGTGCTGATGATGTCAGGCTGAATCAGTAACCGCAATTTCCTTCACAGAACACATCGTGCGCCCCGTTTGAAGAAGGGCTTGAAGATGAACTCGAGGAGGCACCAAAGACACTTCTTGAGGTACATTCAGTTCAAAGAAGTTTAATGTAAAAAATAATAGTAATATAAAGCATCCTTTAGTATAGTCTGATGTGCTGTACTTTGGTCTTCTGATTTCCTAGATGCACCAGGAAAAGATGAAAGACAAGAAGAAGAAGAAAAAGAAGCACAAGAAGAGCAACGAAGACAGCAGTGACGAGGAAGACGAAGCCAAAAAGAAAGAAAAGCTGAAGAAGGTGACACTCGCTTGGCTACGTTGATGTTTTATGACCTGTGGGCGTAGCGTTTGCCCTGGTAAAGTCTCGAGGATGCTTTTTGTTAAAGGTATTTATTTATTTTTTTTGGTCTGTTAGGCTCTGAGCGCGGAGGAGCAGCGGCTGAAGCAGGTCGCGGAGATGATGCAGATGGATGAGAGGAAGAGACCGTACAACAGCCTGAAAGAGGTCCGCGAACCAACCGAAGAGGAGATGGAGGCTTTCCGGATGAAACGCGCCCGACCCGACGACCCTATGGCCTCCTTCCTTAATCGGTGATCTGGAGTCATCCTGGAAAGACGCGTATTCTCCTGTTATTTCACACATCAGACTTCGTTTTTTTGTTTATAAATGTGAACATAAAGCTGTAAATATCGCGGATATGGCAGAATACACCATAATAACTTGATGTTTTGATCCTCTGTCCGTCAGTGCTGATTTATTTCTGTAACAGTATAAAGATATAAACAGGTAATCTTTTATTGTGAGAGGTAGCAAGAGCTGCTTTTGTCTATGGGTTTTGTTATTTGCTCGTTCAGAATATCAGGCAAGATGGTACTTGCTGTATAGTACAAGATACGATCAAATAGTTCCGGGACGGTTCCTTTAGCGAATGAGGATCAGGAGCATGGTATACAGCGGGATGATCTGCGATTTGCCCATCATTAGCAGGGGTGGAATTGGCCAGTGGACTAGTGTTCATTTCCACTGCATTAGCATGACCAATTAACAGTGGAGACCCTTGAAATGCTTCACTGAGCCTGTGGCAATGAAGCAGTGAGTCGGATGAGGTGACTCGAGTCGAATTCACACTTCAAGAGGGGGCAGGATGTTGCAGGAGGACACCACATCA
The DNA here is from genome assembly GCA_039654325.1 of Tandanus tandanus. Taxonomy (NCBI): domain Eukaryota; kingdom Metazoa; phylum Chordata; class Actinopteri; order Siluriformes; family Plotosidae; genus Tandanus; species Tandanus tandanus. Next base: position 18,867,352 of record JBCNYH010000016.1, on the reverse strand, counting down.
TTCAGTACTCATTGCTTCATTGCCATAGGCTTGCCAAAGCATTTCAAGGGTCTCCACTGCTGTAAGCCTGAATTACGCTTTTTGGCTCACAAAAATGAATCCTGATGTCGACAGCATGATGTCATGCGGCGTATTGACTCTCAGTAGTTGCTGCTTGCTCCTGTTGCCATGTGCTGACCATACCGCGCTTTGTTCCTTCGCTACAGGAACAATCCTGAAACGTTTTTATTGCGTATTGAAACTACCGCTGTCGGTTATAGGAGGAATAAAACACGGCAGGTGTGCCGTGATGGGGAAATACTCAATGATAAGTGGTATGATGTCGTCTGATGCGTACAGTGTAGAAACTTTCAATCATCTTGAAGTTATTTTCCTGTTATACCATAAGAGGTTTTCACCGGCTGTATTTTTATGTATAAAAGAACTACGGATCACACAAAGCATGCTTTTAACCATTTATAATTCGATGCAATGCTATGGAGTGTCTGTGAAACAGGCATGATGCTTCCTGTTTATTATTTGCATTCTAGCACTTATAAATTCATTCCCACATCCGAGATCACAAATGATAAATACACATCATCTTTGAACATAATAGAGTGAGTGCATTCATTTTTTTAAACCTGGGAGCTGAATGAGAATCAGACCTGCTGCTATTCATCACCTTCTGACCAATCACTATCAAGAATGCAACATAGCTGTACGGACTGTAAATACTTTGGGGATGAAATCTCACACCGAGTGTTTGTGGGTCTACAAGAGACTCTAAACTCCAGCTGTATTTCATGATTCCTCCAAAAATCCCCTCCCCCGAATCCAATCGCTTACATCATGCCCCAAACATCTGGATCGAGTGCATCAGGACAGGGTGGATGCTGCTGCTGCTGTTCCTGTTGCTGTCGTGTGAACAAGACTGAAGATATCGGTTAGAATTTGTTTTGAACACTTCTCACGTTTGCAGGAATTTGCTGAGGGCAGATGGGGTCTGGGGTTGCGCGCGAACGAGGTCTGCGGTGAGTTCTGCAAAATGAACATCATGCATTGTACGAGTGTAACTAGGCTTGAGTGTCTTAGGCAGGGCTGTGAGACAGTGTAGTATAATGCAATACAAATCTTTAGGCTCGTGTCATGTTTTGCAGTCATGGCTACGTCGTGCATCCGCTCTCGCTGGCCGTTTTCCTGCTGTCTCTCTCTTTCGTCCTGACTGTGAAATCTGCGGTGAAGAAACAGAACAACTTTACCATTCACTCCTCTCAGCTTTCGTGCAGTTTGCCTGGGCCTCCAGGAGCACCAGGCAGCCCGGGGCCTGTGGGGCCCAGCGGCGGGGTCGGACGATCAGGTTCACCAGGCTCTGATGGACAGGACGGCAAGGATGGGGACAGGGGTGATGAAGGAGAGAAAGGTGATTCATTTGATATAAACAAAGTGAGTACTAATTATTCGTCAAAGGCGAGGTGGACGTCACAGATTAGTCCTGAAACTGGAATCTTGAGCCTGAGGCAGGGCGGCACGGTGGCGTAGTGGTTAGCACGTCCATCTCATAACAATAAGGTCCTGTGTTCGAGTGTGGAGTTTGCATGTTCTCCCAATGCTTGAGTGGGTTTCCTCCTGGTACACCGATTTCCTCCCACAGTCAAAAGATGCACATTAGGTTGACTGGCTGTTCCAAACTGCTCCTAGGTCTGGATGAGAATGTGAATGGTCGTGTGATGGTCTGGCGAGCTGTTCGGGGAGTACCACACCTCCGCCCAGTGTTGGCTGAGATAGGCTCCAGCCCCCGCGCGACCCTAGCAAAATAACCAAAGCAAGATTATGATGGCGCCTCCTGCTCGAAGTGACCTTGATAAAATGGGTAGTGTCTATGTTTTTTTGTTTAGGGGGAGGGGTGGTTTATTAAGCCTGAGGTAGCAGACCAATCAGATTGCAGCATTCTCATGTATTATCAAGAAGAGGATGAGTTAGGCCTAAGCATAAAGCTTATTCACTAAGAGGTCATGTTGTTGCAGGGTTTTTACTGCGGTGTTACCCCCGATTGTCTTGTATTGAATACTAACTCAGATTTGTACGCATCAAATTCAACACAAAATCTTATGCATGACCCGTCTGAAAAAGGGTGATGATGGTGGGGTTATGTTTTTTTTGTTTTTTTTTTTCCAATTCTAATTTCAGGAGAACCAGGTCGCACAGGGAACCCTGGAAAACCAGGGCTGAAGGGTCGCCAAGGAGTTGTAGGAAGGGCGGGACCAAGAGGTCTGAAGGGGGCACAGGGCGCATCTGGTGTGCGTGGGCCGGCAGGGCTGAAGGGTGAAACAGGAGATTTGGGTGGAGCTGGTGTCCCCGGTGGATGTGACTGTGGCACGCAGGCACGCTCAGCCTTCTCGGTTGCAATTAGCAAGAGTTATCCGAAGGAGCGCACGCCCATCCGCTTCGACCGCATCCTGATGAATGAAGGTGGCCATTACAACGCCAGCAGCGGCAAGTTCACCTGCGCTGTCCCGGGTGTGTACTACTTCAGCTACGATATCACGCTGGCTAACAAGCACTTGGCGATCGGACTCGTCCACAATGGCCAGTACAAGATTAAGACTTTCGACGCCAACACGGGGAATCATGATGTAGCTTCAGGCTCGACTGTGCTCCGGCTCCAGAAAGGAGACCAAGTGTGGCTTCAGATCTTCTACTCCGAGCAGAACGGCTTGTTCTTTGATCCGTTCTGGACCGACAGTATGTTTACGGGATTTCTTATCTATGCAGACCAGATGCCTGTGAGGAATATCTCTGCTAGTGGTTCTGGGTTATCCTGATGGGTTCCATCACCAAATCTCAGACAGTTCTTGTCATTAACAAATGAAGTTTGCATCCATGTGAATTCGTTGAGGATAAAACTAGAGCGCTTATATTTTTCATACATAATTGTAACATCAGATTCTTATCGGGGCAAATGAGATAGAACCCAACCATATCAGCTATTAATAAGAAATCTTTAGAAGTGATTAAAATGTCCTCATTAATACATGTATTTTAAATTTAAATGAAATACTAAATATCTGATAGATGTAATGCACATAAAACCAGAGAGGTTGAAAGATTATTCTTTGCATTGTGTTATTAAACCTAGTGGTCAAAATGGGAAAAACAAGCTACATACATACTGGAGATGCACCCCAGTGCTTTATTTTAATTTTATTTTTACTTGTTTTACAATTTCTCTCTGTGTGTGTGTGTGTGTGTGTGTGTGTGTGTGTGTGTGTGTGTGTGTGTGTGTGTGTCACATCACACCAGCGTAAAAAATGTTCACAAAAAAAAATCATGTGACAGTGCACACATGTGCAACAGCTGTGCCATAGCCCCTTTAGTGTCACCCTGCAGACCCAAATGCTGTTGTGGGCTTCACTAAGAATTCTAAAAGTTCTGAAAATGTCACACACACACACACACACACACACACACACAGAGTGCTTCTCTCTTTCTTTGGCTGGCGCTCTCTCACACACACACACACACACACACACACACACTGCTTCTCTTTCTCTGACTCTCTCTCTCTCTCTCTCTCTCTCTCTCTCTCTCTCTCACACACACACACACAAACACAGACTGCCTATCTCTCTCTTTTTCTTTCTCTGGCTATCTCTCATCGACTTCCTCATTTTGACTTTCTTTCTCTCTCGCTCTCTCTCTCTCGCTGCCTCTCTCTCTCACACACACACAAACGCAGACTGCCTATCTCTCTCTCTTTTTCTTTCTCTGGCTGTCTCTGACTCCCTCTTTTTGACTTTCTTTCTCTCTCACTCTCTCTCCTTCTTTGACTGTTTCTCTCTCTCTGGCTGCCTCTCTCTCTCTCTCTGACCCCCTCTTTCTGGCTGACTTTCTCTCTCACCCCAAAATAAACATGCTGTGTCTTACGTGTACAGTGTCTTTAACTATATATATTATAAATGCGTAACATAAGTCTAAAATTAGGAGTCACGAATATCTATATAAACAGATACAGACTGATTACTGTCAGTGAGTAAAATGGTAAAATGTACAGTATTATCAATATGATAAATAGAATGTATGTATGTATGTATGAACTGAACTGTACACACTTGTTTATCTGTGCTGTGACTCGTCACCTGATGAAGGTCTGGAACAGCATTAAAACACAGACTATTAATTTATCCATATATCAGGAGAGTGAGTTGCACTAATCCCTCGAGGTTTTCACCAAGATTTATTTCACTTTACTGTGTAATACTGTATGTTTTATATATATTATATTTAAATATACTCTTCCTGGGCTGTTTATGTCTCTTCTTGTGATGTCTGGGATGAAACGGTCGTCAGTTTGCTCTGACATGCCCGTTTCCTTTTCCTGAAATAAAAACCGCATTGGTGCCCTTTAAAATTCCAACAGGAATGTTGTACAGCGTGTTTTGTACAGATTTTCTCTTACCTCACTGATGATGATGATTATTGGGTTGTTGTTTTTTTTAAGTCAGCTTCACAGCTAATTTGAAAAACCATGCCCTAATCAGAACTGGTGGTGCTGTGGTTAAGAATGACACCGATAAAGAGAAGATGATTAACACACAATGTGCATGGAAACAGATGGGCTTTAGTCTGTGACTCTACACATCCAAGGTGACTAATAAAATCAGATTAAGTCTGACTGCATTCACATCTCTGGGATTTATCGTGACAGAGACCTCAAGAGAGATATTTTCATGGGGATATTGATCACAGACAATTGGCCCTAGGTTTAATACACACAACAGATAATAACACTTTTTAAGATACTGATGAGGATAATAATAATAATGGTGGCGTAATGTTCAGCATATACACCTCACAGCAAGAAGGTCCTGGGTTTGAGTCCCGGGCTCAGTGAGGACCCAGTGCATGCATGGGTTTCTTCCTGGTACTAGTTTCCTCCTGCAGGTCAAAGACATGCACATTGGGCTAATTGACTGTCAAATTGCCCCTAGGTGTGAGTGTGAATGGATGTGTGATGGACTGGTAGGCCGTTCAGGGTGCACCCCGCAGTTGCCCAGAGATGGCTGAGATAGGCTGCGGTCTCCTTAATATAAATAAATATAATAATAATAATAATTATTATTATTATTATTAATTAGTTATTAATTGTTTAATAGTTTTTATTAATAGTTATTAATTCGTTATTAATTATTATTATTAGCATCCATTATAATTTTAAAATTTGAATTGTTATTATTGTTATTATTATTATTATTATTAATAGTAGTAGTAGTAGCAGCAGTATTTATTTATTTATTTAAGTAAATTATTATTAGTAGGAAAAGGAGGAATCATTTATTAGTCTTTTTTCGTTTATTTATTTGTTTGTTGATTGTTTAAGCCGAATGACATTATTAATAGTAGGCATATTTATTTATTCATTTATTTATTCATTATTTAATTTAATTAATCTTTTTTTCCTGTGGTGAAATTACTCATCTCCTCTCATTTGGTGAATAGTTGTGGTGAAATTAACCGGAATTAAAGAGAAGCGGAAGAGGAATTCCTTGAGTCATCTGTGACGTGTACACTCGCCTCCCCTCCATTTTACCCAGAATTTTGCTTGGACTGAACCATTTCACTACTGTGTGTAGGGGGGATTTTTAAAAATGCTCACGTTTTTGATTTCACTTTTTACACAGGAATATCAGTTGAATAAACGGTGTGTATAAAATACGTATATATTTATATTGTATGACATCATGTATAAACGTAAAATGTGTTTTAATCGGATTAATGTGGAGAAGTGGTTTGTTTTCCCCCTCCCGGGTGAGAGAAAAAGAGAGAGAGATGATGAAACTGGGTGGTGGTGGTGGTGATTTACCGGCTTTTTTTCAGGGACTGACCGAGTTGAACCTCGGATATTTGGGTCCACACCGTGTTGTAGTGAGTTTATCTCCTCCGGGTTGTTGATGAGAGGATATTCAGCGGTGTGTTGAGCAGGTATTTAGTGCTGTGAGGTAGCGGAGTGATCATGTATCCGGTAAGGCGCTGCTCTTTACTCATACAGAAGGACCTGGCGGCGGCGCTTTGCTTCTCACCCCTGGGGTCCGCTCCCAAACAACCCGCTAACACCAAGCACGCGCTCTCTCCGCGCTCTCTGCACCCCGCGAGCCGCTGTGGACGGTCCGGTACCGGGCCGGGAGGAGAGCTGAGCGCCCAGCGGTTATCTTCATCCCTACAAGGTGGGTCAGGCGTTCCTACAGTGTTTCGGGGTTTAATCAGGACAGGAAGTGAAATGATGATGATGATTATTATTATTACACGTGGTACCGAACTTTCCAAGTAACTCACGGTAGTAGAAATGCCGGTGCGCGTGACCGACAGGTGCGCGTTCTCGCGTCACCATTTTCTTTCCATTAGCCTTTGGTCACGTGACCTGTTTTGGTTTCTATTCATTTAAACGTGTTAACGCGGTTCTTTATGAACCCTGTGCTCAGTACTGCATCTATCTCTCTATCGACATCTATCTCTCTATCGACATCTATCTCCATCTATCGACATCTATCTCTCTATCGACATCTATCTCTCTATCGACATCTATCGACATCTATCTCTCTATCGACAT
>JBCNYH010000016.1:18827959-18839804 GCA_039654325.1 Tandanus tandanus | reverse complement strand
TATTTCAATGCAAGCTTGCAACCCATGAGCTGACAATTCTATATTCATTCGTTTTCCAAACGGTTTAATCCTACTAGGATCGCAGGGAGGCTGGAGCCTAACTCAGCCGTCTCTTGGAGAAGGCAGGGTATATATTCCTTGGGCAGCCTGAGGATCCAGGACCATCTTGCTGTAAGGCGGACATGTGTGCAGCCCACAGTTCTATATTTAATGATACCAAATTCTGATTCATATCAGCAAAGATATTTGACAATCCGGCTGAATCTGTGACAGCGTGACACGACGCAATTTCCATTCATAAACGTGATTTGATATTTGAATGATATGATTTTAGATCATATAGAATATATCGATATTTGATATATTAGTCAATATTTGATGATACAACTGAATCTGCAGGCGGTGAATCACAGTGGCATAGTGATTAGGAAGAAGGTCCTGGGTTCGAGTCCCAGGTTCGGTGAGGGTGTTTCTATGTGGAGTTTGCATGTTCTCTAGGTGCTTGTGTGAGTTTTCTCCGGGTACTCCGGTTTCCTCCGACAGTCCAAAGACATGCACATTAGGCTAATTGGCTGTTCTAAATTGCTCCTAGGTGTGAGTGTGAATGGTCATGTGTGTGCGTGTGTGTGTTGGGCCTGTGATAGACTGGCGAGCTGTTCAAAGTGTACCCTTTTTCACCAAGTGAGATAAGCTGCAGCCTCCCTGCGAGCCTAATAGGATTAAACAGTTCGGCAAATGAATAAACGAACTACGATATGAGTTGTTTTTGATTCACAAGGCATGTGTGACACCATACGATTCCATTTATATTGTAATGATTGAAGAAATAAATCACACCACACTATATTGACACCAAGTCTTCATTGCTTATTTATTTCTGGCAGTAGGTAAATGCAACATTTACAAATGATCTCCAGCAAGAAATCAACACAACATATTCCACAAAAACTGTACGGAAAAAGAAAAACATCCCTAACAAAGTCAATAAGTTTACAAGTCCCTTTTTAAACCGGTACAGAAATAATAATAATAGCAACTAGAAATGAGTGAGAACATGCGGAGAACACTAGGTGTATCTCCCACAAGGTCAACGACAGCCGTCTAGTTTTAATGGACATTTTTGATGAATTGACCTCTGTGACCTTGAAAAATACATCAGTTACCCAGTTTCGATAGGCTGGTAGGATGTGCTATAGGAACTACTTTACATAAATCCATAAAGAACCGTCACTGCTGACGGCGGCGGCGAACAGTCTGTGAAAACATAGCTACGCTTCAGGGGATACAATAATAATAAAAAAAAGGATCAAACACTAATAATAAACTGAGGTCTTTAAACTGCTGTGTTTTGGTCATGACAGACTTCATTATTAGTGAAGTACCTATAAAATCTTTAATCCATAATAGGATATCTCTGTAAAGCTGTATTTGTCATAAATGAGTAATAAATTCTTTGCCACATACATACAGTGGCCAGTTCTGTGTGAATTCTGCATAAAATAGTAAAAAAATAATGATTTTGTGTTCTTCAAAGGTTTTTCAATCATTTGAGATTCACATTTGTGGACATCACAGCACAAGTTGAGTCAATGCTAATATACAAATATAAAATATGCAATATAAAAGGTCACAGATTATGTATAACAGTGTGTGTAATTATATGTGCTGGTTGTATTAAAATGTTACTTGAGAGAAACAGGAAAACTCCCCCTTCAGAAAGTTGCACCTGATCTTCAACAGCATCCAAGATTTATTTTCTTATTAATTCCCGAATTGACCTTTTTGTTTAATTTATACAGATTGTTCACAATGTTGCTCTTTATTTCCATTTCACAGTTTCCTCCATTACCCACAATGCCATATATGTGTCCACCCACTGATTGTGGTGGCAGTGGGATTAATCCATCGCATCATCCACGTCACTTGAGAAGCAGCAAGAATCAACAAGTCAGCACCATAAACATAAAACTATCTCCAAATATTTTAATACAAATATAATTTTTGTGTTTCAATTTTTGTCTTTCCTATGAGCTGAGGTAGAATCGAGTCGTAACACACCAGTGCCAGTACGGATCCAAGACCAGCCATGCGTACAAATTTCCTTAATACTATAAAAGTTTTGTAGGAAAATCAAAAATCTGATCTGCCTAAGATATACATTTGGTTGTTGTACACATGCTCCTGGCCTGAAAGCGTTAACATGGCAAAAGCTAGCTTTAGTGAGACTTAAGGTAAAAGAAAACTGACTGAGGTAGAAAAACTGCACAAACAACACAGTGTTTGGAAAAAAACTTAATGAGAATAAGCTACAAATTACTGATCGTTTACAGCGTCACAGATTGTATGCATCAAGAAAGTCGTGTTTATAAAGTTAAAGGAGTTATAAACTGAGGAAATAATACTTTAAGTAAGAGAAAAAAAACACCAGATATCTACAGTTTATTTGTGGCTATTAAATATCGAGAATGAGCTGATGTAAGCTGGTATGTAGGAACGCATTAACATCCAGTTCAAGTTTGAAACAGCTTGGGTGTTACGCCTTGTGTGAAGTAGGTGTTTTTCTGGAAGTGCCATAAAGACGGGCCGAGCCAGCCATCAGTTTGAAATTATTCTTAAAATTGAACAAAACAGCTATTAATTTTTTTATAATGCTAACTGAAGTTTATGGGGAAGTATGCACGTGACATGCACATGTGTTCGAGTGGCACAAAAGATTTTGTGACGGTTGAGAGGATGTCAAAGATCAGACATGACAGAAAGGTTTAAAAGATCAAACAATTTTTCTTTACACCACCCGTGTGTCTGATGATGTACAATTAGTCCGTAGTCTCCCTCCGCAAAGTTATTTGCCTTCACATTTCACAAGAAAATTTGTGTTGACATTCTGGCGTAGTGGTAAGCACGTCTGCCTCACAGCAAGCAGGTCCTGTGGTCGAGCCCCAGGCTCAGCAAGAGTGTTTCTGTGTGAAGTTTGTATGTATCCCTTTGGGTACTCCGGTGTCCTCCCACAGTGAATTGTTGTGCGTGTTCCCTGTATTGGTCTGGCAAGCTGATCAATGTGTAGAGATAGGCACCAGCCTATCTGTGATCCTAATAAAGGATTACGCAGTCTGGCTACTGAATTCATAAGTAAACTTGACCCTAGGCGTAGATGTGAATTTGAATGGTTATGTGTGTGTTGCCCTGTGATGGTCTGGAGACGATGTTCGCCCAGTGTCGGCTGAGATAGGCTCCAGCCTCCCAACGACCCTAATAAAGGATTAAGCAGAACGGCAAATGAGTGATGAGTGAAACAAACCCAATGTTTTTGACAAATACCATCGCATGGGACGAGACTTGGATCTTGAACTACAGTACAATCCTAAAAACAAACAGCCATCAATGCATCGAAAGACACCTGGGTTGCCAGAAGAAAGAAGAAGTCATATGAAGAGGTTCGTCTGATGTCTGGGTCAGGGCCAAAGTCATGCAGGTGAATCCATCCAGACTGAAAGGAAGGTCTGAGCGATGGGGGTTAAAATGGAGGAAGGCACATCTCTTAATCTTTATCAAGGAACAAGTGAGGTACAGTATAGCAGGAGTTCTGATAAGAGAGAGAGAGAGAGAGAGAGAGAGAGAGAGAGAGAGAGTTTGCTTTTTTAGTTTTGCACTGAAGCTACAAGCACTATCAACTACTGAAAAACTATCTTAGACACATAGATATCTCTACTCATAGGTGTCTGAGGCTGGTGTTATAAGAGTAGTGCGGCTCCTTTAACTCCTGGAGAGGTTCCTGAGTGGCGCATCAACAAGGTGCATGACTGTCAACCTGGAAATCGCAGGTTCGAATCCCGCAGCCGGGAGTCCATGGGAGCTAATTGGCTGAGCTCTCACGGAAGGGAGGGATGGCATACACTCACTTTCCTGTCACTCACAGCAATCACCAGCCAATCATGGGCGTCTGCACTGCATGTCACGGAGGGGCCATGTGCATGCCTATGCCCCTCACTGGTTGGTGGTGGTCGTATGATAGAGAGACAATGACGTACATGACGGGTGGGAATTGGAAACGACTAAACTAGGAGAGAAAAGTGGGGGGAAATTTTTTGTTTTTTAATTGGAATTTAACTGAAATTTATTTAATTGGAGGAAACAAATAAATAGTAAATAAATCTCCTCTGTGTTTTCCGACTATGGTCCAAAGTGAAAACAGACGTCTGTTAATGTTATCCATCAAGGTGTGACTTCTCCCTAAAGAATGGAAATTTGCATAGCTGCTGCGTAAAGTATAAAAGTAAAGCTAAGACTTACACATACACACTAAGTAAGTAAATGCATGATGTCACTACAGTAATCGATGTGACGCAAAAGAGTGACATTTACATTAGTTTTAAAACTCTAGTACAAACATTAAAAAAGCAAACATTTACATTATTTGGCAGAAAATCTTATCCAGAGTAACTTACATTTATCTTTTTTTTATACAACTGAGCAATTGAGGGTTAAGGGCTTTGCTCAAGGACCCAACACTGGCAGGTTGGTGGGACTGGAACCACCAACCTTCGGATTAGTAATCCAGAGCCTTAACCACTGAGCCACCACCACCCTACAAACATCTCGGCTGAACAACTAGGATAGGTAGAATCAAGGGTGAAACAATTGTGTACAATTTTCCATCCCAAACAATTAATTTAAAATTCCATCTTAAATGAATTCAGTTGTATATACAAACATACATAAACATACTCCAAGACTATTATAAACTAATAACATACTGATTTCAGACTGAATTTTTGACTACCACATCTGCATAATTATGGGGCCGGTGTTATTGTGGTTTGGGCGCTGGGCTCATGATCGAGGGACATGAGTTCAAATCCCATTAGACCCTAACTGTGCTTAGACCACTGGGCAAGGTCTCAACCACAAGTATGTCCACCCAGCTGTATGAATGAGTAGCATTAATATACTAGGAAGATAACCTGAGATGGACTATCATCCCATCCTGGAGGAGGTGAACGTCTAGTCGCTTCATGCTAAGAAAGATCTGGCCTGATGAGTGGGTGTAAAATCCCAACAGACTTTTCGCATAAAACACCACTACAGAGTACATATCTCCATCTGGAGTAAAATTTGAGAAATGTAGAAACGATAAAAACGTACCTTATTAACCCACATGTCAGAGCATCTGCATCTTAAGCAGGCGGCGCTTGCCCTGCAGGGGGAGAAATTAATTTATCATCAGACACTTTATTTGGCACTTTTATGAAATTTCAAAAAAGACAGTTTTATACTAAATCTTGACTTTATGTATGTCTCAAGACTTGCTATTGGTAATTTAGGATATTTTTCACCTATAATATTCCTACTTTTACATTCTTTAATTTTTTAACTAGTTAATAACCTAATTAGGGTCACGGGGAGGCTGGCGCCCATCCCAGCCGACTCTGGGTGAGGGCAGAGTACACCCTGGACAGATCGCCAGGCCATTGCAAGGCAGAAAAACGCTGACAGCAACCCAATGGCCTTCTCTTTACGAATGACAGCAATGGTTCTTTTACATGCCTCTCACCACAGACAGTGAGAGACATGGCCGGCCTTTGATAACCCAGTTAGCTGCACTGGGGGGGACACTAGTGACAACTCGGTGATAGTGGGGCTTGAACCCCTGACCTTTGGATCAGTAAGCCAGCACCCTACCACAGGGCCACCACTGCCCCCCTATTTTTACAAAACATAAAAATGGAAAATTATTACATATTAGTGATACCGGAAGAAAATCCACGGTTCAAAAGGAGCAGAAAATTTAAAGGTTTAACACACGTGGGAATATTATAGCACATCTTTAAATGTGTTATGTTATTGTTATGAGAGGTAAACATGAACGCAAATTGTAACTGGAAATATATATTAGAAGACTATCCCTTTTTTATGGGCATGGAATCTGAAAGTCTACTATTATATCAGAATCAGAATCAGAATACTTTATTGATTTTGATTCAGAGTTAATAGCAGACTTTCAGATTCCATATGTGTTTTATATATTACTATTATCTGCCGGCATGAAATCGTGGCATTTAAAGAAAAAAAAAGTTATATACTGTTGTCAGACTATCACCTTTTTACAGGTAGGAAATCTATTCCTGTTAATGCTTAACATGAAATTTGTGGTATTCGTAATTCTATAATAATCAGACTTTTTCAGAGAGCCACTCATAAACCATAACATGACTGATGATGACCCAAACGGATCGGTAACACTAACAGTAACCTCGGATATTGCTAAATCTATTTATTATCGCTCGACGTTAACGCCAGCTGTTACTTAGAGACAGTGGCGACCCACTTGACGTATGGACGCACCTTACTTTGAGGAACACTTACATGTCAAATATGGAAGCAGGATATTACTATGGCCTATTATTGTGCAAAATGAATTTATATACAGTTTCAATTTATTTTGCGCGATACACAACAATGAGACCGGAAGGTGTGGCACACGATAAAATTCCGCAGTTGCATCTTAATGCGCTAGCCCTGTTACAGCGTGATATAAGATATAAACACATACACTAAGGCCAGCGCACACTAAGCTTACTTTACCAGCATGCTACAAGCTCATGGTGCTCTCGGCAAATCGGGAAAAGCCGAATGCTATAAAAAATGACAGATTGTCGGAGCAGCCACTTTAAAAATTCAACTATGAAAATGAATAAAACAAATCACAAAAGAAATATGAGAGTGAGTGAAGTATCGTGTGAAGTTCTGGCCAAGTATGACCTAGATTCGTGATCGCTAAAGGAGTAAACTTTTCATTCACACTCCATATTAATATGTATTACATTTTTCTCATACATGCAATCATACATGCAAGTAGCAAAATAAAAATAAAGCAACTATTAAAAAAAGACCGCAGGGGTCCAAAGCTCCCGCTGCCCAGGAATGTGTATTTTAAACTTGATCTATATCTTCCTTAAACCAAAATCAAAGCTGCTGTGTTAAACAAATGAAGTCCAGCTGGCTCATTAATTATGCGTGGATTTTGGCATGCACCAATCCCAGGGGATGGTACCTGAAAGACAAATACGCATACCAAATTTAATCAAAATCCGAGCAAGCATTCTCAAGTTATCGTCCGGAAACCAAACTCTTATGTTAAACAAATTAAGTCCAGCTGGCTAATTAATTATGTGTGGATTTTGGCATGCACCAATCCCAGGCAAGGTACCTGTAAGACAAATCCGCATACCAAATTTCATCAAAATCGGAGCAAGCATTCTCAATTTATCGTCCAGAAACCAAAGTGTGACAGACGGACGGATGGACGCCACCCATTCCAATAGCTTCCCCCACTATGTGGCAGGAGCTAATAAGTTCAAACTTAGTCTTAATTGTTGGACAGATATTTTCTTAATAATGTTACATGTACATTTAAAACAAAATCATTCATGGGCTATAAAATACAAGAGAACATTGTGATGCTGAAGCTAATTACCTGTTACCTGTTCTACTGGCTCCTCCTCCTCTGTAGCTGAGATGATCCTACCACTCCCTGGGGAAATGCCTAGAACTTTAAGCTTCTTGTCTGTTTGGGGGGCTCCCTCCAACACAACTACTAGATATTCATGCTTAGACTTTGGTTCTGTTTCCTCCAGAACAGCAGGGAGTGCTGTGGTTTCACCTGAAGTAGTCAAGTCAGCCACCACCTCACCTTCTACTGAGTGTTGATCCTCATTTGCTGCCACAGCCGGACTTTCTGCAAACACCTCCGAACCTTCTGTGACCACTGGGACATCAGTAGCTTCTGGGGCAGCTGGAGCTTCTGAGACCATTATCTCAATGTCTGTTACTGAGGAGACTGGTACCTCTTCAGTTGCTGGTAGGACAACTGATGCTGCTTCCTCTGCAATTAGTACAGCTTCAACAAATGGGGTAAAAGGGGTTTCCTCCACTGCTAGGGAAACAGCATCTTCTACTGCTGAGACAATGGGTACCTCCTCAAACTCTGGGGCAATAGCTGCTTCATCTACCACATGAGTAACAGGTACCACTTCATCTAAGGGAGCAACAACAGCTTCCTCAACTTGTGCCTCCTCAATTACTGAGGCAAAAGCAGCCTCCTCAACTGCTAGTGCAACTGGAAGCTCCTCAATTAGAGAGGCAACAGTAGCTTGCTCTACTTCTGGTGCAACAGGTACCTTCTTGACTACAGCAGCTTCCTCAACCATCGGTGCGACTGGTACCTCTTCAACTGCTGGGGGCACAGCAGCTTCCTGGACTGCGGAGACAACTGGCTCATCCTCGACTACTGGGGTAATACCAGTTTCCTCTACTGCTGCGGTAACTGGTACCTCCTCAACTACTGGTGTATCTTCTACTACAAGGGAAACTGGTACTTCTTCAAAAACAGGTGCAGCTAGAGCTTCTGTTGGATTCTTTTGCTCAACTTCAACTGTAGTCTCTGTGACAGGAACCACCACTGGCTCATCCAAAATCAAAGCAGCAGACAATTCTGTATGACAAAGACAAGGTTAAGTTGAGTAAGCTGGGTTTGCCAGTGAGTTTCACCAACAGATAAATTTTCACTCTGGTTCTATTTGAAATTCTGAAAACTGTATAAGAAAATATAACGGTTATTTTTTCCCTGTTTCGGGCATGTCCAACCGGGAAGAGACCCTGAGGTCGACCCAGAACACGCTGGAGCAACTATGTCTCTTAGCTGGTCTGGGAACGCCTCGATGTACCCTGAAGAGCTGGAGTTAGTGGCTGGGGAGACGAATGTCTGGACCTCGCTGCTTAGGCTGCTGCCCCGCGACCCGACCCCCGGATCAAGCGGAAGATGACTGACTGACTGACTGACTGACTGACTGAATGGGAACAACAGTAGCAACCACCTGTGTTTGTAAAGACAAGTTGAGAAGTTCAGGAGACGAATATTTGATTGAAAATGAATAAAACCTCCATAGTTCCTTGTTAAGCAAACCTATAGGTGGATAAGAAATAAAATTAACATACAGCATCTCTGATAGGTTTTGGGGTCACCACAACCACTTCAGCATGTCATTACAATGATTCTAAGTCTCTGTAACAATTCTGAAAACTCTTTCCTATAGATGGTGTATTCATAGTATTGCATCACACTTCACCTCAAAGTCTTCCAATCTAGGTTGAAATCTGACCACTGTGAAGGCCATAGCACACTATTTAATTCATTCCCATCCTTGTTAAACCATTCTGTGGGCCATTTAGCCCTCGCTGGGTTTGCAGGGGGGGTACGGTCATCCTGATCCTACTGTATAAAGGTGATCAATGAGAAAAACTTTGAACCCTTGAACAAATAAGTGGACGGCTGAAGCCAAACCTGTCGAGTAAAATAAATAAATGCTGCC
Source organism: Tandanus tandanus (assembly GCA_039654325.1). Classification (NCBI taxonomy): domain Eukaryota; kingdom Metazoa; phylum Chordata; class Actinopteri; order Siluriformes; family Plotosidae; genus Tandanus; species Tandanus tandanus. Next base: position 18,830,436 of record JBCNYH010000016.1, on the reverse strand, counting down.
CACTGCATAACTGGAGCACTAGTTTGTTACCTGTCTTTCGATTACCAAAAACAAACTTGCTAAAATACAACTAAAACTACTCTGCTATACTACAATGTTTGACGAAAGATAACGACCATAAATGCAAATCCACACTAAGCATCAGAATTAACATTATTTACATTTCTTTTAGAAAGGTAGTGGGAAAATGATTCAAAGGAAATTATCTACACAGAATTAAGATTATCAAACAATTTGGTTAATTATTGTAAATATTTACTTTATGAAAGCCAAAGAACATGTAGCTAATGTAGACGTTATCCTACCTATAAACTTGTACTAACATTAGTTCAGGACGTGTATCGGGCCTGCTCGTGAGTATGCAAGACAGGATGCACTCCCCCACCATCTTATATGTCCTTTGACCCAGATGTTTGTAGCATTAGCATTAGCTTAGCAGCAGCCAACAAGTGGAAGTTTAGGTTAGCTTGAAGTTCACAAAATAAATTACTTCCTGCTTTTCATGCTACAAAATGACACACAAATTACTTTTAGTGTGATTAGATAACTATGAAAGTGTAACAGCGCCACCTATGAAATTTTGTTTTTGGTTTTTATGTGTGCAGGGGGGGATCATTACCTCCGCTAAGGAGGTTATGTTTTCACAGGCGTTGGTTTGTTTGTCTGTCTGTTAGCAAGATTACTCAAAAAGTTATGTACAGATTTGGATGAAATTTTCAGGATGAGTCAGAAATTATACAAGGAACAATTGATTAAATTTTGGCAGTGATCCAGATTATTGTCTGAATGCAGGGAATTCCGGAGCGTAACTTCCGAGCTTGCGTTGGATGGTTCGTAAGACAGATCGCTGTAGGCCCACTGTGATTTATCGGGGATTGCCGAAACGTAATAATCTATGGCGCGCATTACACATTTCGCATTACACAAATCATCATCGAGCAAAGCTTAATGTTAGTCAATATTGCATTTACATAGCTGTGGTTGGTGTAATCTCATTCCTTTACCTTTCTATACAACTTTTGGGCCAATTATCGCAAAAATTCATCCAATTATTAATACTCCTTATCCGAGCGCAAGGCCTGTTATTCAAGGCATGCCCTATACACAATGCAATCATATAAATGGCTGCGCGATTGCATTGTAGGGCTCAAATAATAAACAAATGTTGCATTTATAAAAATGCTGCAATTCTTACAATGTCATATGGGGTACCGAACTGCCTTGGCGGAGGTCTGCGCTCTCGGAGTGCTTTTCTAGCTTTCAGGTCAGAATTTATGGGGAAAAATTTTTTAACAAAGAATAAGCTTAAAACCAGAATTGGGAAAATGGATGAAAGGAATGTGCTTATTTTGGAATTGGGTTTAATAATGAGAACCTTTGATTGATTGGCACATGATTTGCAGTATTCATAGTCTGAAGTGACGCTGTTGCGAACTGGGTCTGTACTGAACAAAAAAAATTGACTTTCAGAAATTATTCCTACGATGGTCTGGCGAGTTCTTCATACCAGGGTGTACCCCACCTTCGCCCAGTGTTGGATAAGATAGGCACAAGCCTCCCTAAAACCCTTATAGGATTAAGATGTTCGGAGAATTAATAAATGATTAACTTTCAACAAATAATAAAAGCATACCGTGTACATATTCAGACATTTACTCACTCATTTGCCAAACAAAGGGGTACACCCTGAACAGCTCGCCAAACCACCGCAGGGCCAACACACACACAACCATTCACACCTAGGAGTAATTTATAACAGCCAATAAGCCTAATGTGCATATCTTTGGACTGTGGGAAGAAAACCGGAGTACCTGGAGGAAACCCATGTGAGCACGGGAAAAAAATGCAAACTCCTCACAGAAACGTCTGAGCTGATTCGAGCCCGAGACTCCAAACCAGTTCCTTCTTGCTTTTGAGACGGATGTGCTAACCACTACGCCACTGTTCAGACATGCATGGACAAGGATGAGTATTCAGGTGTGGGCCATGGTGGGACTTTAATAGCACAAAGCATAAAAACAAATCTCAGGAGCAGTTTAGAGGACGAACACAGCAGAGGGGAAAAAGGTTCAAAGTAAATCCTGTGTCAGAGCTGAACAAGAGATGATGTACTAGTGTTAAGTAAATACACATACAGTTTAAAGGCTCCATCAGTCATGCAAATCATGCTAATGTTGCAATATACAGTAGATATTACAACATCTCTGCCACATATCACTAAGAAATGCACACACCATTGAGAAAAATAAATAAAAAAATCCCGGAGGTGTAGTATATGATCCTGTAATGTTGCGTCTTGGGGTTTAAGGAAGTAGATTCATTCATTTTCTGAACCTTATTCCAACTTATTCCTAATTAGGGTGGCGGGGAGGCTGGCGCCCATCTCAGCCGACTCTGAGTGAGGGCGGAGTACACCCTGGACAGCTCGCCAGGCCATCGCAGGGCAGAAACACGCTGACGGCTATGCAGCCTACTCT
>JBCNYH010000016.1:18803196-18824700 GCA_039654325.1 Tandanus tandanus | reverse complement strand
TTAATAAGAATATTTCATTCATTCAGATCTAGGATGTGTTATTTTAGTGTTCCCTTTATTTTTTTGAGCAGTATATTTTTGAAATAAGTGTGCCCAGCCTTTGGGCACAGCCATTATAATCAACCTCTGGTACGCTGTAGAGATTCTTTCAGGGGCAGAATGATCAAACAGAGTATATTTTATTAAAAGCACCACAAAAAAAAAAAGGAAACGAATTGAAAAACAGAACGGATCAGTCAAAATAATTTTAAATATTGATTCCATAACAAAATATCTTCAATTCTGTTACAATTTGGTCAAGGATTTCACCTCTACTGGTGCAAAGGCTTCTGGGAAAGATAAGCTGGCCCCTTAAAGTGAAAGTAAAAGTTAGCCTTACAAACTCTCGTTACACTGAAAATATGTATATTTTCATCATCAGGTGGTTTTACTTACATTTTCAAAGTCACAATCCCTTTGATAGTTTGCATTAGCCTGTTTGAAAAGCATCACCATTCGTTTTCACTCTCGTGAGTGTGGGAAATTGTGAGAATAGGACGTGGACGTGTCAAATCATACAAGACTAGATAACGGCAAAACTAACAGTATACAGATATTAAACTAACAAATCAGGTATAAACTAGTGAACCGAATAAAATAGAACTAGCCACATCTTCAGATAATACTAACTTGTATCTACATTTACATGAGCAAATGAAACATACGCAGGTAATTTCTATGCAAATCACTTCCGTGTTTGCAGTGTCTGCGACGTGAGTCACAATCGACTTTGTGAGTATTTAACACTCCTTTTTTTTTCACGACGAAGGTTGTAATAACAATAGAACGTTTTGATGTGCAAAGACATATATGATGTATGCATGCTTTTATTATGTTTGGGTTTAATTTCCCTTTAAAAATAATTAAATAAAAAAATTTGCCTGAATCAATCCCTTATGGCCAATCAGGACAGAGAAATAAACCACACTGTGGTCCACACAAAAACGAGTTCTGGTTTATATCCGAGACACAAAATAAATACCATTCACAGAATAAAATCCTTTTCTGTGTCGTTTGTCGTTACATTCCTCCCTCAGAGCGGTTAGCAAAAATAAGCCGCCGCGATGGATATCTAATGTGACGTGTTGATTCATCTGGCATTGACAAGCCCAACGCTTCTATTCAGACATCTAATTAATGTGATCTGTCATGTTATTGAACCACAGGCCTGCATTGAAAAGGTTAGGAATGTTGCCAGATTGGAACGACCCCAAACCTGGTCGACTCTTGGTGTGTCTTAATCCGATTTCTCACGCAGGATAGAGAAAAAAAAAAAACAGCTTCAGAGATAGCAGAACCCCTCAGCTGCACGGCAGCTCTGAAGAAATAGCCCAGACAAAATATATAAAGGTCAAGGTCATTGTGAAAAGGTCGAAGGTCAAACAGAGAAACTGACAAGTCTATGCACAGCTACACACACCATAGAAAACCTGCATGAAAAATGTCACGTTGATCCGTCCGGCCTAGACAATATTTAAACATGGACACACAAGCGGATTCAGGCCATGACAATATCCTGGCAGCCTAATTGCTGAGGCGTAAACAGTTCATATAATGTAGAAGCCACAGCTGGTCTCAAAACATTTGCAGCAGGAAACATGCTCAACAAAATATTTATTCTATTGGTACCCACTGGATATCAGCAATCGCACATTCTGACTGGTTAATCTACTACTACGGTATCATCACATATACCACTAGTAGCTACCTCAGCAAAAAATGGAAGCAGTCGCGACTCATGCTAAGCTAATCGCCAACACTGGCCACCCAGCTAGACTGATTCCATGAGAAGGAGCAAAATTTGGAATGAAAGTATTTGATGGTTTTTAAGAATTACACATTTCCTGGCAACAAACAAGACTTTATCGGCCTGCTGAAAGGAACAGGCCTCCAGTTCTCAGCATCGCCTGATGCCGGAGAGTAGAGGAGAGGTCACTGATCTTCATAACGAGTTTACAGCCCTGAGTCAATCGTCGCCACAGATTTTGTTAAATAGCTTCCTTATCTACATCATCACTGATTTATATGCGCTGTAATGGAGATAAGAGGCTGTAATTTGGTGTGATTTGGAAGAGATCCAATGTATTTAAAAGATGTTTGTCGGTGGTATGGAATAGCATAATGAAGTGCAATGAGCTATGAACGAGTCCTAACTGTCGTGTTTATCCACGGAAAAACATAACAGAGGGAGGACGGGATTGGATATGCCGGTGTCCGGGAGACACCTGTATCTAGGACGTGTCGGAAACAACAACATTTTGTGACTTATGTCAAAATAAAACATGACACAGTGGTGTTGTTATAAGATAATAATCAACAGTAAGGTGGCGTAATGGTGTGCAGCTCTGATAGAAAACGGAGATACACTGAATTGCGATGCCAGACTGGATTATTTCCTATAACAGCATCTATGGAGGGTTTATTTCCTCTTGAAGTCATGAGTAGAACTTTAAACTCATTAAGAAACAACATGTTGTGCTTTTTTTTTTTTTTTTTTTTTTAAAGGGACCCATTCACCTACCAAGTATAATAAATAAAGATGAAATACAGTATTATCCCATGAGTATCAGACCCCTGCACCAACCACAAGTATCAGTGACCACCGGGTGCCACAATATTAGTAAACATCATCTTTTTACTCTTAAAATTGTATCCCTTCTTCTGTTTCTTATCACCTGATCTTGGACTTTTCCACTTTTTACGAATCAGTGTCACACTGACAAATCATCACACATATGCCAGATCGTTCCTCGGCTCACACGACCTCGTTATTGTTATCATAAACAGACACAGAACCAAAATAAGATGCAGAACAGCTGATTGAGACACTAAGCTCGTGAGCTGGGGTGGTTTCACCAGGAAAATCTTTGTATTCAACAAAAATGAACTGATATCAGAAAATAAACCACATCGGATCCTCACTAGCTGTGCAGCTTTGAAACCCGGAACATCCAAGATACAAATCAGTTCCACTTTTCACTTACATTAGAGCAGGGATCAACAGTCTTTCTCTCATCAGCCTCTGTATTGCTCTCTCTTTAAATTCATAATAATAAACACAAGATCATTTTACAAATAAACTGGAAATTCCTAAAGACTTTCCAGAGCTAAAAGGTGCTGACACTAGAGACTCCTTCCATAAATCTTCGATGTGTAGTGCCTAATAGAGAAATTCAGGCACTACCTAAAAGCCGAGCTCCCGATAGATATCGATATTATCGTTAACGTGCACATGTAAAGTAAGAAAATAAGCTGCGACATGCAGGTGCACTAAGCGCCGACGATGTGCGTGCACGCGAAATATTGGATTGCCTGTGTGGACATGTGGGCATGGATGCAACAACAAAATCGAGCTCACGGCTTTACAATATTTGCATAAGTATGGAGCTCCGCTAGAATTACCGTATCGAGGAGTTCTCAACATAGTAAACCGTACTACACTGGGAAAAAAAGGGATCTGATAAAAAAAACCCAACATTTTCTTCATTAAGACATTTGTTTGTATTTTTTCCTTTGCTTTTTTTGGTTGTTGAAGTAGACTTCTCATATCATACAAAAAAAAGAAAAAAGAAAAAAAAAAGTGCTGATTGGTCCACTTTTAACATACTGCTCATGCACTTTTAGTTAATACCACTTCAAAACACCGCGACTCTTCTCAAATTAGCACGATACAGTGAACAGGACGTGGTGGTTTCAGACGTAGGGATATCTCGGTAAGAATCTTACTTCACGGCTAAAAATACACAAACTGCTGGAGAGAAATATGACCTCTCGACTAGTCCCTACACTAAAAAACATAGCTCAATCACAGCGTAACTTCACCCCAAGCTCTGAGCCTGACTTCACGCACTGCATAGTTTGGGGAGGGCAGGGAATTGGCAAGGGGGGACAAAATGGGGTGGTGTTATCTCCTGTGAATGATGAGATCCGATCAGAGTACTGTATATCTGAAAATGATAGAATCAGTCTCGCACTCAAGGGAGGGAACTTTTATTAACACAACATTTCATATATTCAACATAAATAACATCCAGAATTCTGGATCAGCCATGTTACCGCTACTTTACTCTATTTCTTATTTTTGTGCTACTAATTTAATAGCATAGCTACAATTCCCCATTAGTGAGATTCTCACTCACTCACTCGTTTGCTGAACCGCTTAATCCTACTACGGCCGCGGGGAGGCTGGTGTCTATCTCAGCCAACACTGGGCGAAGGCAGTATATACCCTGAACGGCCAGCCGGACCATCACAAGGCAACACATAATCATTCACGCTCACACCTCGGGGCAATCTGGAACAGTCAATTACCCTAATGTGCATGTCTTTGGACTGTGAAAGAAAACCGGAATACCTGGAGAAAACCCACATAAGCACCGGTAGAAAAGTCAAACTCCACACAGAGACACCCAAGAAAGGGAATCGAACCCAGGACCCTCTTGTCGTGAGGCAAACGTGCTAACCACTATGCCACCCCATTAGTGAGATTTCATAATGTAACGACTTTATGGAGTAACGCAAGACTACTTTAAATAATGAGAAATTCCATTTAATTCAAATCTTGGACTTAGAAAATGACGTCACACTCGAGTTGAGCTTGTTCAAGTATAGAAGTCAAAAATACTTAGTTAAATACCACTGAGAACTTACTCCTTAGTGGCCATGGCTTGGGCTTCCATTCGTTCTTGGGTCGTGCCTCGATCTCTGCAATACGGTCTGAGAAACGCTCTTTGTCTCTAGACACCGTCCTGTATACCTGTCAATCAAAACACATTCCAAAAGCACATAATAATAATAATAATAATAATAATAATAATAATTAAAGCTGCTCTTCATGCACTTAGACCTGAAATGATGAAGAACTTACATAAACCGCAGCAGCAGCGAAAGCTCCACCACACAGTACTACATACAACAGGTTTTCCCCTGAGCTGCCAGGGACCGATGACATGAGCCTCCGGGGAACGACTGCAGACAGAGAAAAGCTTTAAATAAAACCAAAACACGTCCTTAATTATACAGCTCTATGTTTTTCAACGAGTTATTGTTCTCGAGTCACATCAGCTCCTGTGAGAGATCAACAAAGTCTTTTCTGCGTGTTTTTAATGAATAACAAAATAACTTGAACTAAAAGTATGTACTATACAGGAACGGCGCAATCTGATTGGCTAACTGTCTGCTCGTTAATATAACATTAGCCTGAGTGGATAACGCTTGAAGCGAAACAGCTGACAAAAACCTCCTAGTGTAGTCTGGTGTGGTATACTGTATACTACAACTCTGGATAGGTTTCAATATATGAATGCGACTTAAATAAATTTGTACATCTTTATAGAGACGGTTAAGTTATTTGTTAGCTCTCGAACATCCATAAGTCGCTCTGCTCAAAGCTCACCTGTCACGGTCATGTTTTAAAATAAACTATAAATATCTTGATTTAGTTTGTTTTTGCTGATGTTTCCATGTAGTATATAGTATAACAAAGATAAATAGGTCATATATATATATAATTAAATAAATAGGTCATATATATATATATATATATATACAAATTTCTCAGCTCTCCAAGTTAGGCATAAGATTTTTTTATTTATGTAATCTTTCAGGAGTCAAAGGGTAACACACACACAATGTTTTTGTCTAAGTGATACCATGTGGTGACAGATTAAACCAGCTTAGTCTTCTGTGGAAAAACAAGAGTCCCGCTTTTACTTTATCCTAGTTGTCCCATTTTTCCCAGTATGTACATTTTTGGCTTTAAACTGGGCAACTGGGACCTTCTGTTGCTAGTCTAAACCTGAAGAAGTTACGAGGTAATTCATCAGAAAGTTAGTAAAAGGTTAAAAAGGTCACAGCATAGTTACTTAAACCGTCTGACTAAAATATAACGAGTAAACCATAACCGGGTTGCTGTTTTAATCAAATATCACCTAATAAGAAACTTTCCTTTAACACTGCATGACGGCAACTTCCCAGTATTTATTTATTTTTATATTTTTAAAGAAAGTCTTTTCACATTTTTTAATACATTTACACATATGCTTAAAGCTGGGGTTGGTAAATTTTATCTGTATATACGAACTGTTATATCGGTTGAAGGGTTTTTGACACCTGGAAAAAAAAAAGGAATTGAGAAAGTGGGAAAATAAACCCCCCCCAAAAAAAAAAAAAAAAAAACCCCCAAAAAAAACAACAACATCTGTGGCCACAGTAATCCTATAAAAGCACCAACCAATCACTGTCTTGAGGTCCGCAGGGAAATATCCAATCCCACGTCTTCGTACCCATGTGTGACCCTACCGTCACTTTGGATGGGACTCCGAAGGCAAGGGAGGGTTTTGCCATATCCTTGAAGGGATGCTACTTTCAAATTTTGCGAGCTTTCCAGATTACCAACCCTAGCTTTAATCCTGTGAAACAAGGTAATCACTTATGGTACACCTGATCTGAAGTGTCAAAGCTATTACTAGTAGTCATTTCTAAGATTAACAGGGGAAATCCTAGCCTGTCACTTTATAAAGAAACTAGAGAGTAGAAAGTAATAATAATAATAATAATAATAGGTTCTGAGGACTTTACTGTGGTTGAAAACTTCTTTAAACAAAACACTAATACTGGAGACTCCCTCCATAAAGAAGAGGAGCTTGCTTAAGTGCTGATATTATATAACTGGAAGTAATGTCAGATATTTAGTAGAAAAGTAATTAAAAGTTTCCGACCAATCAGAATCAAGAACAGTGTACAGTTAATTTGCATAATAATAAATAGAAACTGTGTGATATATTCTTATTGAAATAAAGAATTATTAAGCATATAATAATGACATCTTTTGCTCCAAATTGTAGGAAGACAGTTTAAACGATGATTGAGTTTATAAGAGGGTTTTTTTTTTTGGACTTTTGAGCTTCACACATGCACACGGAGCCATTTTTCCAGCCACCCCCAGCCAAATGAAGGTCATAAATAAAATATCACCACTATCACCTCAAAATCATCAAATCCTCCAAAGTAATCCTGAAACTAGATTTTGTGTTGGTGTCCTACTGTAGCATATTATTCCACCAGATGTTATTGTGCAAGAAACTAAATTCAGCTCAAAACAGTGCAAAATATCAAACTACAAAAATGCTGGAATAACAAATTCAGTGCTAGTACTTTATAAAAAGGTATCCATGTGCACTTAGCAGGATGTACTTCTTTTCTACAAAACAAAACCAAAAAAAAAAAGAAGAAGAAAATCCCATTTTGCTGGGTTAGCTAACTAGTACATTGTGTACTGTAGGACCCTTATTGCTTAATCTTGAACTAAAACTAAACACTTTTAAATCACATTATGAAATTGTTCAATTTAACCTTCTTTAAAAACAAACACGTGATGAAAACCTTTGTTTAATACATTTACGAGCATGCATATGTTTATAAAGTTTCTGGTCTGACCTTCACCTCCCCTTGCATGCATGCATACTTGCACAACACTTGTTTCTGTGTTTGTTACAGAGTAGAAACACTTTCCTCATTTAATTCAATCAGTATTAAAGCTTTTAAAGGTGTTACCATGGTATAGTGTTATATAGTCAAATTAGAGGAAGAGGCATGTTGTGATTAAATAGAGTACATGATATTGCTCACCAGATCCGTGCAGGATTGGTGTGCAATGTGTGATGGTGTGTCTGGTCAGAGGAGAAATCCTCTGCAAAGCCGCCCTGCACAGATACATGGCTCTTCTTTTTAGTTCCACAGGAGGAGAAATGCAACCAGGAAAAAACAGCAACAGTACAGCAAGTGGGACTGAACTATAAAGAGCTGGACAGAAAAGGGGGCGTGAGAGCACGAGTAATGAATCGGCTCTTTCAGTAGGTTCTTTTAGGTGAACCCTTGGAGTCGACTCACAGACAGGATATGTTCGTTTTACTCAAAGTTGATGAAAACGCTTCCAGCGATACATTGAAGTGCGTGCAGTGAAAAGAAAGAACAATATCTTGTCGTAAAATCACACATTATCTGGGTAATATGAAAAACAAACAATAGTGAATCAATTGTTACACGGAAGAGTCGGCTCCCATGTGTGAATCAATCCAAGTAACGTGCCACGGGACGTCATTACGTCACGCTTTATCCGGAAGTAAATTCCACAGGCTCCGTTCATTCAGGCATTTTACTTTTTAAAAATTATTAAAAAAAATTTTTTATTAGCTTTGTTGTTGTAAACAAAATTCACGCCTTATTTTTTATTTTTTCCCTAAAACATTTTGTGATTTTTTTTACACATTCCAGAAACACGTATGCTAATCTTTGCTAACGATGTATCTTAACGATATATATATATATATATATATATATATATATATATATACATACATTTTTGTACACACACGAAAACATCATTTTATACCGTTTATCTGCTTTCGGTGACGTTTTGTGAACATTTCTATACACAAAAATTCCCGGATGTGACGGCGGCTTCTAATTGGTCCAATCCATCCCACGTGACACCCCCCCCCCCAAAAAAAAATAAAAAAAAAACCCAACAGAAATAAACAAATGTATTTATTTTTTTGCCAAACTTGGTCTTACACTTCACATAAATGTTATATTCAATTTGAATTATATAATAAATGTGTAATATGTAATAATTCTGATTACACTTTATAATATTGAATTAAACAACCCAAGTTGCAGGAGAGGCCATTTTGTGTACACAAGTACTATTCACCTTCCTACAGAATATTTCATTCATTTACTGAACCGCTTACTCTTACTGGGTTCACAGGGAGGCCAGAGCCTATCTCAGCCAAATCTAGGCAAAGATGGCACATACCCTGACCAGCTCACCAGTCCACTGCAGGGTCAACGCACACAAAACCATTTACAGTTACACCAAAGGCTAATTTTGGAACAGCCAATTATCCTAATGTGCATGTCCTTGGACTGTGGGAGGAAACCCAAGCAAGCATGGAAAGAACATAGAAATATTAAAATTTAATTTCAGCTTTTATACACACATTCAATTATTATTTAATTGTTCTTAAATGGTCAAGAGATTTGTTTTGTACCTGAGGAAGCTTGCACATGTGCAGCTACTTATATTTTTCCAATCATTCTTATAATTATCTATACTGCTTATCTGAAAATTAAATTCTGGTAGTGTTCTGGAGCACCACCCTGATCTGGGAATTTTTCTTAAGGATTCTAAACCAATGCAGGATAGGGGCAATTTCTGCGTTCAACTCCAAAAGTAAAGACTACATAACTCTCACAACAATTACAGTACAACATTTACATCTATCACAAATTTTGGTCAGGATCCAAGAGCATTCTGGATCTGATAAACTGGAATGTTGAAATATACAGTATAGGGCTTACTCAGAAAAGAATATTTAGCAGGAGGAGGGAAATGAGCTGGCTAAAAAGAGATGTGCGCTCTCCGAGTGATTCCAGTAGAGTTTTTCTTTTTTCAGGAGTGAAATATTAAACATTTCATCACAGGATGAAAAGCGATTAGTCAGGAAAACTACAGTCCTATTTTGTAGTGATGTTTCACTCTTACAGGGGAAAATGGATGCAAATCACGAGAGCAAAATTACTAAAAGCAGTTACTCACTCACACACCCCAATTCCACACTTTAATTTATTACCCTCTTGTTTAGTACCATAGCAACACTAACCATTTTCACTAAAGTATTAATATATTTAATGATGTCCAATAGACAAAGAAATAATGAACAAGTTAACACATCTTTATTATACATAACAGAGGACACCAAAAAGTGAAGCACACAGGTTTAGGAAAATAAAATCTGCAAGAAAACAGAAAAAAATTATCTGTAAGTTATTATTATTATTATTATTATTAATCTGGACAGGTTCATGTAGTGAACCTGCTTACACCTTGCTTACATGTTATGACTCATTACTCCAGTCCATTTCTTGCTTTGTATTCCTGTACATCACTCAGGTGCTGTTTGAAGAGCTGACAAAACACAGAGCAATTATTATTATTTCATCATTATTATATTTGAACAACATTCCACAAAATACATAAATTTTGAGGTTGTGACTCATGATTACCGTTGCCCACAGGAGAGCTGTGGTCCCGAAGGCTAGACCCACTCGCAGCATGTTTGGTTTGAAGGGATCCGGTTTAGTCGCAGTGAAAGCATTTCTGCTGATGACTGTTAAAAAACAGCAAACTTTAAAAGTTATCATGATGTCACAGTTTGGGGGGGAGGGAGGATAAAATGCAAGTTGGGGATCCTACAGCAGGAGTTAGAGAAAGACAGGACAATATGATGACGGAAAATATCAAATAAATAAAAACAGGACTGCATATCTGCAGCATATGATACAGTATGTAAGGAATAAAATATTGTAAGGTGTAATTTTATGAGAAAGTATTCAACACCGGCGTTCTGATGCAAAGCTTCACACTTTCTGAGATCATTACTCTGAACATTATTTTCTTCTTATAATCCCCCCCAAATAAAGTAATAATTGAAAAAATCCTGCTAAGTGCTATGTACAAAGCATTGACACTAGAGACTCCTTCCTTAAAGGATAAATAAACATCTCATCAATTATTCTTTATTATAAACTTGTGATTTAACTTGGAGTCGGAACAACCATCAGAACTACCGATCCAGATAATAAATCAACATTTTCTGACTCAATAAATATAAAATTCAACAATACAAAAACATTTTATTAACATTTTATTACAGCTACTCAATCAGGCTAAGCTTCTATAAGCTAACAGATAAAGCTAAGGTCAGCCATGCAGGCCTAGCTAGCTAATATGACCCAAATGAATCGTTTATAAATAATTTATCTTAATTTAAAAAAAGGTAATATATAGCAAGCCCCAAAACTACCCAGACATTAATACTTACTACTATTTAAAGTTGTAGTTCGGAGTAATAACCGACCGAAAGTCATTTTGACACAGAAGCAAAAGGACGAGATGCTCGATTAGATCGGTGTTCGATTGGATTTGTCGGAACGGACACTCAAACACACACAGAGCAATTGATTAGCATTTAAATTAATGCTATTATTCAAAAACAGATAGTGTGGTTTGTGAAGATAAGTTATGAAGCCTAGCATAATGTATTTAAAGCTAACTGTCTCAGTAAAATAACTTAAAAGGACTGCAGCCCAGCAGTAGTTCACTAACTACCTATTTTCATCCCATTTACCTGTATTTCTTTGGGCCATGGATCCCCTTATTAACACACTCATCACTCATTGCTGAACTACTTAAACCTACTACAAGAGTTGCGGGGAGACTGAAGCCCATCTCAGCCAACACTGGCCAAAGACGAGGTACACCCTGAAGAGCACGAGAGACCATAGCAGGGCAACACACACAACCATTCACCCTCACATTCACACCTAGGGCAATTTGGAACAGCCGATTAGCATAATGTGCATGTTTTTGGACTGTGGCAGGAAACCAGAGTACCTGGAGAAAAACCCACACAAGCACAGGGAAGACATGCAGGCTCCACACCGAAACGCTCGAGCCCGGGACTCAACAGGACTTGCTGTGAGGCAGACATGTTACACCCTACATTAATATCAGCTATTCAACTTCCAGGCTCTTCATTTAAATGCGTTCTAGCAATGATATTCTGGTGATTTACTTTCTGAAAATTTACAGGCCTTGGGTTAACCCTCTATTAACCAGCGCAGCGTATCTGCTACATGAAGTGAAAGGGTTAACAGCTTAGAATTTTTATTTTTTGTTTTTTCAAATATCGGCCCAAAATCAACATTTTTGCCTAGGGAAATAATTTCAACACAATAAGAAAGGGACTTGGTTAACAGCGGGTTAAAGTGACCGTACAAACTCCTCTCTCAAGGGTTTTATTTGAATCGTATTATTAGACCCTGGTATTAGATTCAGATTATATTATATTAGATTTAACTTTATTGTTATTATTCATTCATTGATTCATTCATTTTCTGAACCGCTTAATCCTAATTAGGGTCGCGGGGAGGCTGGCGCCCATCTCAGCCGTCTCTGGGTGAGGGCAGAGTACACCCTGGACATCTCGCCAGGCCATCGCAGGGCAGAAACACGCTGACGGCAATGCAGACTACTCTTGACAAAAATCAGCAATGGAAACACGCTGACGGCAATCTAATGGCTCTTTTATGAACTATTTATGAATAACAACAATGATTCTTTTACGTGCCTCTCACCACAGACAGTGAGAGACATGGCCGGCATTTAATAACCCAGTTAGCTGCACTGGGGGTTTATTGTCATTAAACGTGTGTAAATACAAGGTAACGAAATGCAGATTAGCATCTAATCAGAAGTGCAAGAACAGCAAATGCAGTATATACAGTATAAACAGCCTGAGCAGTCATGTACAGATAAGAGCAGTAAAAAGAGGTGGATTAGGTTAGCTGGGGGGGGGGGGCCATCAGGTTAGGCGGGGGACAGAGTTCAGTAGGGAGATAGCTGTGGGGGAAAAGCTGTTCCTAAACCTGCTGATTTTGGTCTGAAGGCTCCTGTAACGCCTTCTGCACGGGAGAAGCTGGAAAAGACGACGGGTAGGATGGGGGGTCCTTAACAATGCTAGGTACCCGGCGTAGACATCGCTTCTTCTGGAGAACCTTAATAGCAGGTAGTTTAGTCCTTGTGATTTGTTGGGCAGTTTTTACCACCCTCTGCACTGCCTTGCGGACCGCAACAGAGCAGTTCCCATACCAGACTGTGATACAGCTGGTTAGTATACTTTCAATCGCACAACTGTAGAAGTTGGCCAGGATGTCGGCAGACAGGTGTTTTTTTCTTCAGTGTCCACAAGAAGAAGAGGCGCTGATGAGCCTTCTTAATCAGCTGGAGGTGTTGATCGTCCAGGACAGGTTCTCTGAGATGTGGGTCCCCAAGAACTTGAAGCTGGAGACACGTTCAACAACCATGGATGGAGTGGTATGAAGACCATCACTGGTTTTAGGCCATCGAACAGCAGAGGAGCTGAAGGCATTGAGGACAGGTCCAACAAGCTGAATATGTTTTTTAACAGATTCGACACTGCGGCTACTGCTCAGCCCCTATCTAACTCGTCGGGATCAAGCCTGAAACCCCCTGCCACACCACCCTCCCTCTCCTTGCTGCACCTCTGCCTCCTGTGATGGACCTAACAATCCTCCCCCACCTGTCAACTTCACCTATAATCAGGTTGAAAAACAGCTAAGAAGACTCCACTTAGGCAAGGCAGCAGGACCGGATGGGGTGAGCCCCCGTGTCCTTAAAGCCTGTGTAAAACATTACACCTTCACGATGAGCCTGAGTCTACAGAGGGTCCCAGTGCGGTGGAAGACGTCATGCCTCATTCCTGTACCAAAGACCCCACGTCCCAGTGGCCCTCAGGATTACAGACCCGTGGCACTGACTTTGCATGTCGTGAAGACCCTCAAGAGACTCATACTGGATCAACTCCCACCAATGGCTAGACCACATATGGACCCCCTTCAGTTCACTTACCAGCCTTGCCTCGGAGTTGTGGACGCCATCATCTACCTGCTTAACCATGTCTACACCCACCTGGACCAGCCGGCTAGCACTATGAGGTCTAGCTATCCATTAGGCCACAGCTGCCCCTATTTTTTTGATCTTTCAAAAAATATAAATACACACTCACTCACTCACTTATTTGCTGAACCTCTTAATCCTACCAGGGTTACCGTCTCAGCCGACGCCTGTGCGCAGGCGGTGTACACCCTGAACAGCTCGCCAGATGCAGGGCCAACACACACCTACAACCATTTACACTCACGGGCAATTTGGAACAGCCGATTAGCCCAATCGGATGCGCATGACTTTGGACTGTAGGAGGAAACCAGAGTACCGAAAAGAAATCCACACAAGCACGGGGAGAACATGCAAACTCTAAGAACTCGAACCCGGGACCTTCATGCCGTGAGGCGAACGCGCTAGCCACCCTGGTGCCCATGAATGTACATTTAATTTTGAAAATCTGTATTATATTTAATGAAGCATATTTATTATGGGCTTAAAACAAAGTTAATTATAAAATAAATAGTAATTATTTCATATTATTATTTGTAGTAATAGTAATAGTAACCAATGTGTATCGTAAATACTGCTACATTATTATTATTATAATTAATTAATTGATTAAGTCATTAATTGATTAATTAATTATTGTTATTATTATTGTTGTTATTATTATTATTGTTGTTGTTGCTATTATTATTGTTATAATAATAATTATTATTATCATTGTTGTTGTTGTTGCTATTATTATTGTTATAATTATTATTATTATTGTTAATATTATTATTATTATTGCTGTTGTTGTTGCTATTATTATTATTGTTATAATTATTATTATTATTATTGTTATTATTATTACTATTATTGTTGTTATTATAATTATTTATTTATTTATTTATTATTTTAATTATTAATATTATTATTTATTTATTTATTATTATTGTTATTATTATTATTACTATTATTGTTATTATTATTATTATTATTTATTTATTTACTATTTTTTATTATTATTAATATTATTATTTATTTATTATTATTATTACTATTATTGTTGTTATTATTATTACTATTATTATTGTTGTTGTTATTATTATTATTATTTCGGTGTAGTTTTATGATTTACCCGGAAGAGAAGCTCTGGCCGGTGCGCATGCGCAGACCGTGGGTTGTCCTGGAGAAAAGCCGAAGCCGCCATGTTGGTTCCGTCACCACGTGAAGACTCCTGATCCAAAAGACAGTGAAAGTTTCAGGGGGGGTTTTAAATTTAACAGAAGCCAGTCGTGGAGAGGATTGTGATCCCAGCCCAGCTCCAGCTCTGATTCATGTTGGTGTCTCAGTGAAGAGCAGTGACAGCGATGCCCTCAGTAACACTACCGCCTAAAGAGAACGCTCTCTTTAAGAGAATACTGGTAAGTTATAACATGTTTTAGCAAATCTAACACCATCCTGAACGACTTCTCACATCAGGACTCATTCACTAACCCGGTTAAAGTTCACTAAAGTCAGCAGTAATGCGTGCTTTATGAATTTAAACAGTGAAATGAAGTAAAAGTGCTGAAGTGGAGGGGCGGAGTGTTAATAACATGTACTTCTCCTACACCAGTGCACTACATAGGGCATGACCTAGTACCTTGTACGCTTTAGTTATTGGCACTATGTAGGGGTTAAACAGCGACTTGGACCTGAACCATGGGGTTACAGAGAATTTAAATACTCACCGACTAATTTATTGTTCAATAAAAGTTCCAGAGTTGTCTTAATGTTAATAAAGATATATTGACTAATTATCCTAAATTAAGTGCTCAATTGTGCATGTTTGGAAAATGCTTATTATACTCTTCTGACAAGTTGCTAAGTCACCTGACGCTTTTGCAATAACTCTGCTGTACTTATAATGTGTAGTAAAAATATTTTTGATTATTAATACATAAATAGCAAGAGTGAGCTAATAATATATAATATTAATAAGTAATAAAAAAAATTTAAAGAAGGAAAAAAGCACTAGTATTATGTATTCTGACGTCACGAATTGATTTGCATATCAATCGCTCATTTGCATATCAAATATATCTACAGAAAAACTAGTCTTATCCTAATAGAAAATAAGTGTGGAACAGAATATTTAGGTTGTTAGGAATATAATCAGCGACGACGTGATGTGATGGAGTTAGGGTGTTAGTGTCACTAGCATTACTTATAATTAACAGCATGGCCGGTTTCCTCCGGGTACTCCGGTTTCCTCCAACAGTCCAAAGGCATGCACGTTAGGCTGATTGTTCATTGGTGTGAGTGTGAATGGTTGTAGGTGTTGGCACTGCAATGGTCCGGTGAGCTGTTCAGGGAAAACCCCGCCTTCTTTCAGTGCTGGCTGAGTTAGGCCAGTGTGACCCTAGTAGGATTAAGCGCTTCGGCAAATTAGAGCGTGGGCACACTACTGTAATGGAGTTATATTTGGAACATTTTAGATGTAGAAGCGAGTTCCTGTCCTCGCTGATCACTCGTAAGACTCTCGATGAGATTAAAAACACAAAGAAGCCATAACGGACGAAGTTGTTTTATCGAAGTACCGTCAGAGCATCTGTTATGTTAGAGATAATGTACAACTCTTGTAACATGTATTATCACGAAATACACCCTGACAGTATGATCAGGACCCTGATGCACAGCGGAGGAAATCTTGCATCGCGCTGAAGGGGTTTATTACAAAGTAATAACTGGCTTACTGTACATTATCCCACTCATTACACATCTACTTGATATTGATTGAAAAATTATTTCGTGGCTTCTGCTAATGACGGGCTCCATAGCAACAGTCTGTAATAAAGAAGTAATGGGTTGCTGAATATTGTAATCGACCGTTCTAGCGTTCATCCATTCGAGTTAGAGCGAATCGAGTATTCCAATAAGCTGCAATGAAGAAAAGTAACCACCACCTTCTGACCAATTGGAGTTGAGATTTCAGTGGTGTCATGGTGTGCGTTTAAAATACTAGATCATCAAAAATTAATGGTTTTTCATTTGTTTGTTTGTTGAGGTGTGCTTAAAGCCTGTCTGTCTCTCTGTCTGTCGTTCTTTCTGTCTGTCTGATTATCTCGCTGTCCCTGTGCCTCTTTGTCTCCCTCTCTCTCTCTCTCTCTCCCTGTCTGTTTTTGTCTCTCTCTGAATTTCTTTCTCTCCTCCCTCTCTTACTCTCTCTCTCTCTTTCTTTTGCTCTCTTTGTCTCTCTCTGAATTTCTCTGACTCTCCTCTCTGTCACTGTCTCCCCCCTCTTGGTGTCTGTCTCTCTTTTTGAATTTCTTTCTCCTCTCTCTGTCTCTCTATCTCAATCTCTCTCGCGCTCTCTCTGTCACTGTCTCCTCTCTCTCTCTCTCTCTCTCTCTCACATCAGAGGTGCTACGAGCACAAGCAGTACAGAAACGGACTGAAGTTTTGCAAGCAGATCCTGTCCAACCCCAAATTTGCCGAGCATGGAGGTAAGGCGGATGTTAAAGCTGCCTTAAAGCAGTGCGATTGTTTTAAGCCCACTTTCATCTTGTGTGATGTTACACCACTGTCATCGCGTGTGTGTTGTCAGAAACACTGGCGATGAAGGGACTGACTCTGAACTGTCTGGGAAGAAAAGAAGAGGCGTATGATCTGGTTAGAAGAGGTCTCCGCAATGACCTGAAAAGCCATGTCTGTATCCTTTACAAAGCCGGGCTGTGATTGTTTTGGTATTAGCTGTGTAACGGCAAATTATTTATATTACTTTTATTTAAAAAAAAAAAAATATATATATATATATATATATATATATTTGAGAAACTGTTTTAAAGATGTAGCATAAACACCATCTAGTTAAAAAAAAAATCACTGAACTGTTACTTCGTCGCAGTGGCGTGTTTGTGGTTTCCTGTCCTTGACTCCGCCCCTACAGGCTGGCATGTGTACGGTTTGCTGCAGCGCTCTGATAAGAAATACGACGAAGCCATTAAGTGCTACAGAAACGCCCTGAAATGGGACAAAGACAACCTGCAAATTCTCCGAGACCTCTCGCTGCTGCAGATCCAGATGAGAGACCTCGAGGGCTACAGGGTGAGGCAGAGGGAGAAAGAAATCACACCCATGCTTGTGAGACATACGCGGTGCTGGTATGGTGTGCTAAAACTAATCCTCGCTTTTAAGAAAAATTTATTTTCGTGCGTATGGTTGTTGTAGGAGACCAGGTACCATTTACTGCAGTTGCGACCGGCTCAGAGAGCATCGTGGATTGGTTACGCCATCGCATATCACCTGCTGCAAGACTACGAGATGGCTGCCAAAATCGTAGAGGAGTTTCGCAAAACCCAGCAGGCATGTTGCGAACACACACACACCCACACACACACACCTACGAACACATGACTGAAAGTGATCTGAGACATGCAGGACTGGAGGATGCATCGTCATGTCACGTCACATCTCGTCTCCATGAACGCAGGGTTCGACGATGACGATGACGTCACCAGTGTGACGTCACTTCCCGTCAGAATCGTGTATCAAGCGAATGTTTCTGTTCCAGACATCTCCAGATGAAGTGGACTATGAGTACAGCGAGCTGTTGCTGTATCAGAATCAAGTGCTGCGAGAGGCGGGACTTTTCAAAGAGGCTCTCGATCACCTCATCAGCTACGAGAAACAGATCTGTGACAAATTGGCTGTGGAGGAGACCAGAGGTGTGTGTGTGTGTGTGTGTGTGTGTGTGTGTGTGTGTGTTACACATAGCATTTTTTCCATTGTATGCGATTCTAGCTGTTAAACCAAATGAATTGTAATGTGTTGTGTGTGTTTGTTTGTTTTAGGAGAGTTGTTGCTGCAGTTGGACCGAGCGAGTGAAGCCACAGAGGTTTATCGCCATCTACAGGAGAGAAACCCAGAGAACTGGAGCTACTACCAGGGTCTGGAGAGAGCACTGAAACCAGGTACAATAACACACACACCCTAACACACTGATTACAGCAGTCTCCTCAGTGTTGAAAACTGATTCTGTGTGTGTAGGGAGTGTGGAGGAGAGGCAGCAGATCTACAAGGCCGTCTGGGTGAAGTTCCCTAAGAGTTTAGTGCCCAGGAGGCTTCCGCTCAGCTTCCTCACAGGTGAGTGTTTCACGGTCTGTGCATTTCTTCCCTCTCCTTCCTGTTTTCTTTTTTACAGAACGCGTCCGATGGTTTAAATCAAATATAATCTAGGTTGTGCGCCTTCTGAGACGATACAGCGTGCTTCTTGGTGTGTGTGCTGCAACATGATTCGGTGTTGTGTAGTTTGATTACAATAAAAAAAATTTAAAAAACGCGTCCTACACTACGACTGATGGGCACTGAGGCCATGCCTGCAGCACTAAGTCTGATAGGAGCTGAGACCACACCGCTTTCACTAAGACCAATAGAGAGGCAATGGATTCTAAACTAGGACTGAAAGGCACTGAGGCTATGCCTCCTACACTAGGACTGATGGGCACTAAGGCCACATTTCCTGCACTATTACTGATACTGATACAGAAGTCTCACCGCCTACACTCGGAATGATGGGTACTAAGGCCACACCTCATACACTAGGACTGATGGGCACTGAGGACACGCCTCCTACCCTAGGACTGATGGGCACTGAGGCCACGCCTCATACCCTAGGACTGATGGGCACTGAGGCCACGCCTCCTACACTAGGACTGATGGGCACTGAGGCACTCCTCCTACACTAGGACTGATGGGCACTGAGGCCACTCCTCCTACACTAGGACTGATGGGCACTGAGGCCACTCCTCCTACACTAGGACTGATGGGCACTGAGGCCACGCCTCCTACACTAGGACTGATGGGCACTGAGGCCATTCCTCCTACACTAGGACTGATGGGCACTGAGGCCACGCCTCCTACACTAGGACTGATGGGCACTGAGGCCATGCCTCCTATACTAGGACTGATGGGCACTGAGCCACACCTCCTACACCAATCCAAAGCAGTATGGAGTTCTTTTGGACCGTTAAACAGAATATATTTTATAATGTACTTAAAAAAAAAATCAGTGTCTTCAGACCTTTTCCTGCTTCATGTCATTTGAATCCTTAGACCATTAGAGCAGTGATGAGATTCAGCATATTTATATATATTATGATACTCCAGTTTCTTAAATAAAGATGCAGATTGTAGTATCTGTTGAACATGGACTTACTACAATAATTCAGACACCTGTATTTCTGTATTTGGAATTTTTCAGGTGAAAAGTTCAGGGAGTGTCTGGATCATTACCTGAGGGTGAACTTCAGTAAAGGATGTCCTCCTCTTTTCACAACCCTGAAATCTCTCTATCACGACAAGGAGAAGGTGAGATACAGAAACAGACCGAGACGCATGCTGATAGGACTGGAGTGTGTACACGTGTGTGTGTGTGTGTGTGTGTGTGAGTGAGAGTGAGAGAGAGAGAGAGAAAGAGACTGATAAACTAGCTCTCAGTGAGGAGGATCATGTTTGTAACTCGTTTCGTGACAGGTGTCAGTCATTGAGCAGATGGTGCTGAGTTATGAGGCGAGTTTGAGAAGCTGCAGGATGTTCAGCCAAAATGGTAAGTCATCAACGTGCCAATGAGAACACATGACAAAATTAATAAATCATGAGACCGGGTGTCTGTGGATTATAGATTTTTTAAAAAGAAAGTTTAACTTTTGTTTTATGGAACCACTGAAGGTCACATTTACGAGTTCTAACAGAATCAACCTGAACACACCAAAACGAGTTCTTTCCTGTTACTAGGATATACAAAAACAAACACTGCGGTGCCAGGTGTGTGTGTGTGCGTGCGCTCTGACATGCAAAAAAAGAACAAAGCAACTCACCTGAATAAATACAGTCAATAAAACAAGTCGTTGTGTCGTTTTAATAACATAACAGTGTTAAGATATTCTTTAAAGCTATCTCTTCTCATCTATGGAGTTGTTTGAATCGCCATAGCAACCAGAGCAAAAACAGTAGGATTTGGGAAGTCACCAACCACTTGAGTTAGTCAGTGAGTCCTGGATTCCCTGCAGCTTAAGTGCTTCAGTTAATGTTGTCCAGTATATACTGAGGCCGTGTCCAGTGTATCCTGAGATCCCCATCCTCTGTCCCTCAACCCACTTTTTCTGTCTTGTTGTATTTTTTCCCCACTTGAAGCTCCGGTGTGCTGTGCTCTCTGAGACGCTTTTTTCCGCTGTAAAGAGTTGCCATTTGATGTACCATAGACTATTTGTCTGCTCGAAGCCCTCTGACCATTGTACCTTCAGCTCAGTCATCAAGGCAGCGTCTCTGCAGAACTGTTTTTTGTTTTTCGCGCCATTCAAGTCTAGACATTCCAGTGTAGGAAAATCCCAGATTCGTATTCTAAAATGCAATTCATATTTAATTCAGACACTGACAACCATACCATAATAAAAATAACTGGGATTTCTTGTTTTTTATTATTATGACCTTTGACCTGCGTGTGCATGGTTTTCCAGCGAGCCTGACGGCTTTTTTTTTTTCCAACTTAAAGTATGAAGAAAAAAAAAAGACATCCACTTCAAATGTTTCAAGCAGCTTCTGTACAGCATATACACTGGAATAGACTTTATGCAATACATCCACTAGGGGCAGTTCAGAGGCGATGAGGCGCAAATATGGTGATGGTGGAGGCGGTTGTTAATGTTGTACTTTATTATGAAAGAGGCAAAAGCGAAGGTGGTGTCTCTAGAATTGAGCATAAATGGGTCTCAAATCCCACCTTATATCAGTGTGATTGAATACCATTCATATATGTATGTGTGTGTGTGTGTGTGTGTGTGTGTGTGTGTGTGTGTGTGTGTGTGTGTGTGTGTGTGTGTATACACACACATAAATCCCCTGATGAGTGGGCAACCACGAAACAGGCTTGTCGGGATGAAATTGTAGTCCTTTTATTTTTCTCACAT
>JBCNYH010000016.1:18769780-18783477 GCA_039654325.1 Tandanus tandanus | reverse complement strand
ATATAATTTTCTTTCAAATATTCTATAAAGCCTCGCGAGATTTCCGCGTGATGTCACTCTAGTGCGTAAACACAGTGAAATCTCGCGAGATCTCGCGCTGGGTCAGTACGTGGCTGAAAACCAAAACAGTTGAGCCGCAGCAGCGCAGGAGAAACTGAGAGAAAGAGAGAGAAACAGAGAGAGTGAAAGTGAGGAGTCAGCAATGTGGAGAGGGTCCAGTCCCCCCCAGAAGCACTAGTTTCGGATCAGTTCAGGAAGGAGGAGAGGGGAATAAACTGGACTGAGATCTGCTTGTTGCTGCTGCTGCAGGTTACAGTGACTCAGCTGGTCAGGGCTGGAACATCTGTATACATGCTGCTGTTGTCAGGGCGACACGTTGGTCATCATCTCTGATCTCACACACACACAGGGCGAAGATGGCAGACATGGCGTCTTCTCTGGAGTTCAGCAGCTCCCTGACCAGCTCCACACTGCCTCCTCCCCGCACCCGGATCTTTAAGATCATAGTGATCGGGGACTCCGGGGTGGGGAAGACCTGCCTCACATACCGCTTCTGCTCCGGCAGGTTCCCGGACAAAACCGAGGCCACCATCGGGGTGGACTTCCGGGAGAAGATCATTGAGATCGACGGGGAAAAGATCAAGGTGAGAGGAGACATCGGATCTTACCTATTAGGGCTCAATGACGTAACTCAATGACGTAACCCCTTAGTCGATGGACCAATGACGTCACCCTTAGTATAGAAGGTGTGATGTAATGTTTGGTTTTGCAGGTGATCTATTAAGCATCAAGGGGCATACACTGATTGATTATGTCTCACACACACACACACACACACACACACACACACACACACACACACACACACAGTCTTCCCTCCATCAGCGCACATGTCATCATGGGACGGCATTGTGGCGTAGTGGTTAGCACGTCCGCCTCACAGCAAGAAGGTCCTGGCTGCGATTCCCAGCTCGGGCGTTTCTGTGTGGAGTTTGCATGTTCTTCCTGTGCCTGCATGGGTTTCCTCCGGGTACTCCGGTTTCCTCCCACAGCCCATAGACATGCACAGTAGGTTAATTGGCTGTTCTAAATCGCCCCTAGGTGTGAGTGTGATTGGTTGTGTGTGTGTGTGTGTGTGTCTCACACTATAAACACTATAGAGCAATTTGGAACAGCCACTTAGCCTAATGTGCATGTCTATGGGCTGTGGGAGGAAACCGGAGTACCTGGAGGAAACCCACGCAGGCACAGGAAGAACATGCAAACTCCACACAGAAACACACTCACCGAGCCTGGGACTCGAACCCAGGAGCGTCTTGCTGTGAGTGCTAACTGCTACGCTACTGTGCCGCCCTCGCGTTATCTGACATTTAGTCTAACTGGAGTGTCGGGGGGGGGCCCATCTCAGCCGACTCAGGCCAATGCAGGGCCAACACATACAACCATTCTCACACACACACGCCTAGGGGAGATTTGGAACCGCCAATCAGCCTACTGGGCATGTTTTTGGACTGTGGGAGGAAACCAGAGTACCCGGAGGAAACCCACACAAGCACGGGGAGAACATGCAAACTCCTCACAGAAACGCCTCATTCATTCATTCGCCAAATCGTTTTATCCAATTTAATTGGGGTTGTGGGGAGACGAGCCTATCTCAACCAACTCTGGGCGAAGGCAGGGTACACCCTGAAGAGCTCACCAGTCCATCGCAGGGCCAACACACACACACAACCATTTACCCTTACACCTAGAGGAAATATGAAACAGCCAATTAGCCTAACGCGCATATCTTTGGACTGGGGGAGGAAACCGGAGTACCCCGGAGGAAACCCACACAAGCTCGAGGAGAACATGTAAGCTCCACACAGAAGCGACCTTGCGGAGCCCGGGACCTTCTTGCCGTGGGGCGAACGTGCTGACCACTCCGCCACCGTGCCGCCCGTTACTGTATATGTTTATTCTTTTTCATCAGACATTCACCTGCATCTCCCTCAATCAGTACTCCCCCTGAGCTACACCGCCACTCTGCATCACAGAAATAACAACACTGGATCTCTGAAAGTCTTATGCACACACACACACACACACACACACACACACACACACACACACACACACACTCATGTTTCTGTCTGCATTCTGCATCATTATATTCACTCTGTCATTTCTTCGTCATCGGTCTGAAGCCTCTTCATCTTTCATCCTGTCTCTCTATCGTTATCCCCTCCACCTCCCTCCTCCCTCTCTATCGCTACAGACTCTTTAACCTCACTCCTCTCTCTCTCTCTCCTTTTCTACCTCTTTCTCTGACACATAATCATCATTCTTTGTCTCTCTGCTATTTCTCTTTCTCTCTCTCTCTCTCTCTCACTCACATACACACACTCTCTCACTCTCTTTCTCTGCCATTTGTCTCTAATTTCCACCCACTCACACATTCTCTCTCTCTCTCTCTCACACACACACACTCTCTCTTCCTTCTCTTTCTTTCCCCTCCCTCCCTCCCTCTCTGTTTTTTTCTCTCTCCCTCTTTCTTTTTCTACCCCTCCTCCCCTGCTCTCTCTCCGTCTTTCTATACAGTTCTGTTTTGTTTTGTTCTGCATTATTTTCACTCTATTCACCATTTTGCCCATTTCTGTATTATATTAAAGAGCAGCACAGTTAGCACATCCGCCTTACAGCAAGAAGGTTCCCGGTTCGATTCCCAGCTCGGGCGTTTCTGTGTGGAGTTTGCATGTTCTCCCCGTGCTTGCGGGGGTTTCCTCCGGGTACTCTGGTTTCCTCCCACAGTCCAAAAACATGTACAGTAGGCTGATTGGTTGTTCCAAATCACCCCTAGGTCTGGCAAGCTGTTCAGGGTGTACCCCACCATTGCCCAGAGTCGGCTGAGATGGGCACCAGCCTCCCTGTTGCCCTAATTAGGATGAATGAATAAATATTAATTATATAATACTCTGCACTGTTATTTTGTTTTCTATTCTCTTCTGTTCTGTTTTATTGTACAGTATTGTATTTCATTTTTGTTCTTCTCTCTCTCGCTTTCAGGTGCAGCTGTGGGACACGGCGGGTCAGGAGCGTTTCCGGAAGAGCATGGTGCAACACTACTACAGAAACGTCCACGCCGTGGTCTTCGTGTATGACGTGACGAGTGCGGCGAGTTTCCGCAGCCTCCCGGCGTGGATCGAGGAATGCCGGCAGCACGCTCTGGGCCACGAGGTCCCCCGGATCCTAGTGGGTAACAAATGCGACCTTCGGCATGCCGCTCAAGTGAGCACGGAGGTGGCGCAGCAGTTTGCAGACGCCCATTCCATGCCTCTGTTCGAGACGTCGGCTAAGAACCCACAAGGAGGGAGCAACGACAGTGACCACGTGGAGGCCATCTTCATGACAGTGGCACACAAGCTGAAGTCGCAGAAGCCGCTTGTGCTGAGTCAACCGGCCAACACGGTCACGCTGAAGGGGCGGGATCAGGAGGAGGAGCAACCTGGGAGCTGGGGCTGCACCTGCTGGAGGAGCTAGTGAGGGGCGGGGCTTAATTAGTGGGAATTTTACGAGATGACTTATATAAAAAGGAAAATGGTCACAAGTTTAAAGGATTCAAAAGTGTTTGTGAAGGTCAGAGGTTGCGAAGTGGACGGATTAGAGGCTGACAACTGATGCTACGCGCTGCATCTTTACCCGACATGAACTCTACACGTCTTCTGTGCTCGACGAAAATCCTTAACTCGAGGAATAATCTCAGATTTACAGACTCTCAGTCATTTTAATGACAGGTGGCATCAATAATTACTCTGCTCTTACTGTTAGACGTTAAGGCAGTAGTCCGTTTCATCACAGACGAATGATGTCGTACGTTTCTGTTGCCGTCGTCATAGATTACACGGCAACTCAAAACCTCACCCGTTCAAGACGCGAAGAGAAAAGACGAACTGATACACACGCATGCTAACACAATACGAGGAAAATTAGATTAAGGTAAATTAACGAATGCTTCATCAGATTGACAGAAGTAGGCGTTTCCTGTACAGAATTGTAGTTTTTTTCTTTGAGATCGCTGCACTTGGAAAACTGTGCTTACACAGACGGGGAAAAAACTCATTATAATACAATAAATATTCATCAGAGGCTTGCGTTCTAGTTTTTGTAGCTGGAAACCATCATTAAGAGAAGAGCGTGAAACTCGTTTCTGAATTCGAAGGTCGGATTTCGGTGTTGTTTTGCTTTAATAGTCGTATCAAGATAACCAGATGACGTCGTCACGTGTACGGTCCGTGCTGTGCCGTGCAGTAAATTTCATTTCAAGGATATTATAGACTTTAATAATTTTATTTTTAGTTATAGTGAGCACATGCGATGCACTGCACCTACCTGATTGGTGCCTGGTATAAGGGGGCTGATGTTTAACAAAATTCCCTTCTTAGTGGCCAACAAAGGCTTACCCTAAAATTGGAAAATGTGAACGTAAAAAACACCCCCATCTTAATTCACGTACTGTGACGTTCGCCAAAATGCAGTGCATTATTGCAGTGCACTTAAAACGGTTAAAATAAACCCAATGGATGCCATTTTGGCCACATATAGAAGGGGCGGGACTTTCCATCTTTGTGGTCAAAACGACCCAGGGCCCCCACAGAACAAACTGACAAAACAAACAAAAAGAAGAGCTGAGCAACAAGTTTACATAAAAGTTCGCAGGTGATTCGCGAATGGCGTGATAATCGTTGTCCGTCAGTGAAATGGCGCCATTTCTACTAAGTCCATGACTTGATTTGAGGCAACACCACCATGTTGTAATTCTCACACTACACATGAACATCGTGCACTACATTGAATTAAACTTCCAGGAGGTACGCGGATCGAGGCGTCCTTATCTGTACGCAAAATGTTCGTTTTCTGTAAGTGCATTCAGAAATACTTATTAGGGCGGAACGGTGGTGTAGTAGTCAGCATGTACACCTCACTGCCAGAAGGTCCTGGGTTCGATTCTCAGGCTGTGTGACGTTTGCATGTTCTCCTTTAGCTTGTTTGGGTTTCCTCAGGGTAGTCTGGTTTCCTCCTACAGTCCAAAGACATGCACAGTAGGCTGATTGGCTGTTCCAAACTGCCCCTAAGTGTGAGTGTGAATGGTTGTGTGTGTGTTGGCCCTGCGATGGCTTGGCGAGCTGTTCAGTGTTGGCTGAGATAGGCTCCTGCCTCCCCCCGACCCTAATAAGATTGAGCGGTTTGGTAAATAAGTGAGTGAGTGAGAAATACTTCCCTCTCATTGGCTGACAACGCAGATCTTTCCCTTTATACCAAAACAGCTATAATAAAATCTATAATCTGTGCTTCTGATCGTAATTCTGCATTTTGTTCATACATTTAACAGCTTTTTATCCTTGTGTTGTTTTACAGAAATTATAAAATTTTCTAGCTGTAACGCAGTGGTGACGCTCTTCAGTATGAATCTTTGTTTCGGAGTTGATGCGAAGTGTAATTTTTTTGCTAGTCAGTACTGGAGGCATTAATCTCCTACGAAGAGTCTCGTTCGTGCGACGTATACTCACTAACCATAAACTTATTCGCTTCTAGGTCAAAGGTCAAATGTCTGAAAGGACAAGTCTCCTAATCCAGACTCCGGAGTTCTTTAGCGTGTGTTCCTTAGTCATTTATCAACATGTTTACAGGAACACGTTCTCTGCAATGTTTCCACTTTAGTGGTTACGGCGGTTCGTTTCTAGCTTCCTAATTAGCATCTGTTCAGGTTAGCGAGGTTATGCTTGGTATCCGCATTTCCTTTTCCTTAGCACGTAACCTGTTTGTTTCTGTATTTTTGAATTAGATTTGAACTCAACACTATATAGCACTTAAGAAAGATGGACGCCAAGTATACACTAACAATGCTAACGAGCTAGCTAGCATCGAGCCTGTTTTTCTACAAACAAAACCGGAAATGGTGATGAAATTCTGAGGAACGTTGACATTTTCCTTAAAAGTGTTATCAAGAAAAGGCCCGGCTCTTTATTTTGTGCTTTATTTTTAGCATTTTAGCATCAACTGCTATGCTAATTATAGCATCAACCGTGTGCTGTTGGATATACAGGGAGGTCATGAAGAGTACAGAAGTGGGCTTTTGATATTGAATAATAAAAAAAAAAAAATGCATTATAATATGATCACAGCTAATGATTTAAGCTACGTCTATATTTACACTTCGTTTTTATTCCGAAAATAGTTAATAAAAAGAAACGTTTGTACACAAAAGTGATCGATTCATAGGTTACATTGAATGAAAATGTTTTAGAAATAACACAAGCATAGCGAATAATACCCTTCAAGACGTAACCATAGCAACAATTGTGGGCTCGAAAGATAGAGGCTAAAACGCTAGCTGCAGTAAACAAAACTTTCATAGCATTCAGATATGAGTGACCTTTTTTTTCTCTTTTTTATAAAGCCACTAAATGCAAAACGAAGATAAATCCTGTGTGTATATTATATACCCTCTGGTACTGTGTGGTCCAGGACCCGGATATAGCGCACTGTGTTCACTGTGTGCATGCCGTTATCATATTACTAGGGCATCAGGATAAAGTATCAGCGTCTCACTCAGCCCGCAAGCTTTCAGGATGACTAAGATGGAAACTTTAAGTGTGTGATGTGTGTCTGTGTATGAAAGCCTGTTTCCGCCGCAGTAATAATGAGAAGGTATCTCATAATTATGAGTAGACGTCTAATTATATTGAGACCTAATATTTCTTAAAAATGAGAATTGTCTCATGATTGACATCTGATAATTATATTATGTCATTATTATGACTGTCTCAGAATTGTCACTTACTATCTCAGAATCATGACTATTATTATTTTAGAATAATGTCATCATATAATCCTGACCTACTATCTCATGATTGTGACTTAGTATCTTATAGTAATGAGATCTAATAATTTGACTATCTCATAATTACCACTTAGTATCACATAATAATGACCTCTAACTTCTGACTTACTATCTCATGATTGTGACTTAATATTACATGACCAGGATTTACTATCTCATGATTGTGACTTAGTATCTCACAGTAATGACATCTAATAATGTGACTTACTATCTCATAACTATCACTTAGTATTTCATAATTATGACTTAGTATCTCAGAAGAATGACAGTGAATCATTTCGACATACTATCTCGGGATTATAGCATCCTATCTCATAATTGCGATGTAAGGATCTGAATTATGATTTAGCATCTCAGAATAATGAGGTCTTATAATGATGAATTATCTTGTGATATCTCAAATTTGAGACACAGTTAGAAATAGTAAGTAATTAATATTTTATTTGATTAATATAATAATTATGAGATACTTAAAGTCCTAAAAATGAGGAACGTTCTCATTACTATGAGGTACTGTATAACCTCATATGTTCTTTCGCATATTGGAACAGGCTTCCACGGTGTGTGTGTTGCCAGATCAGAACACTTGCTGAGTCTGAATCGTGGCTCGTTTTTCCTTGCGGACTCTCCATTTTCTCCTCTCACCTCACCTCATTCTGAATGCCATGGCTGCCACAGCAGGTCCTGTGGTGCGCACTTTAGAAATCCCTCCTCAGTCGTGGACATTTTTAACGTGGATGATCCTTAAGTCTCGAATGCTTTTAACTCTGCCTGCCGTGAGCATCCATGTTTGTTTCGCACAAATGAAGGTTGTGCTCAGGGGGAAAAAGAATTCAAGCGGTTGGGGAATTTATTGCATGTGAAGAGCAGAGTGATGGAGGCGAAAGTTTGCACACCCCAGTATAGGGTTTTGAGTGATAAAATAATAATGGAGAGATCCAGACCTGCTAATATGTATGCGTTGTTTTGTTTTTGAGTGCTGCGTCTTAAGATTAGAGACGTTAGTAGGAGACATCATTCAGAAAAATAGTACAAAATGCCAATAAGCCAATCAACATGTGCAATGGTCAGTTCTCTTGTCTTATTGTTAACCACTATATTGAAAATGTATGTTTATTTTTAGCCATAAGCCTCTTGGAACTTTGTCAAAGATGGCATATAATTATAATGCCTGTCAAAGAGAACGAACAAAGGTGCAGGAAAGGAAGAATGTGCTGTGGATAGGACAAAGTTTACTACGGAGAGGATCTAAAAGCTGAAATCTGGAACCATTTATTGGACACTGAAGTTCTTTAAGAGTCCTAAATAATTTTAAGAGCTGATATTTCTGGTATTTGTTTCACTGTTAATATATTAACATGCAATATTTCATCAACGGGTCATCCGTTTTATTCGAAGGGGTGTGCGAACTTTTGGACTCAGCTGTAGGGTTAGTATAAAGGTGCACTCACACAATACCAGGATCATCAGGACTCCAGTTTGCTCCGATGATATTCTAATGTTATCGGAGGAAGTTGGAGAACACCAGACATTTTTAAATTTCGGGGAAAACTTCAGGAAAGAGTTGAAATGGGGTTTTTTTGGACTACATCGGAGAAACAGGAAAAGAATCGGAGTAACGTCGGTAAACATTGGTAGTGATCGGTGTAACATTGGATTAAAATTTGGGGGAAAATGAGAGCAGCATCGGAACATTCCGGTCACATTTCCGGTAAATTTGTGTGTGTGTTTTTTTTTTTTTTTTTAAATACAATATCGGTGACACATTGTTTTTAATACTATATCGGTACAAACCGGAGTGGCATGGCTATAGATCGTAATAACATCGGGTGACAATCAGAGTACATCGATACATTTCGAAACAAAATCGGCTAAAACATCAGAATCTCATTGGAATATGATCGGCTAACATCGGGATCATGGTCGGTATCGTATGAGTGCACCTTAAAACAACATGATTTCTAGCAGTGAAGACAATCGTTCTGCTTGACGTGCTGTTTTGGTTCGACTGGGTTTAGGTTTGCATTTGAGTGGTGCTGTGGTTAACGTCTTGGATTTTATTGGTTTATTTTATTTATTGTTTTTCTTTAATATCATTTCTGTGCCTAAAAAAAAGAAACCAGGCCTCTTACATCCTCTGGGATGATTTTATTTCTCAGGATGTTTATAAATAGATTTTATTTTATGATCGTGTTTTCTGATCACACACACCCGATATGTGTTGTTAAATATAATGACTCTACATCCTCTGTAGTACAGGGCAGTCAGTCGGCCAGCTTCGCCGGTATGAACTTGTTTGTGAACTTGTGTCTGATTACTGCCATGGGACAAACCGAACGAGAGTGTGAAGTCTGCTACTAGATTACTGTAACTTTGTGTTTTAAGGAATGTTGCTTGTATATTTTTTTTTTACGTATGGAATAAAGCGCTCTTCGTTTCAGACCTTTTGTGATTTCTTCCCGAAGTATTGTATTTCACACAACAAATCTAAAAATCTTGAAGTCTTCTTAAAAAGGTATATACACAAGTCAGCCATAACATTTAAATGATATATATAAGATCATATAAGAAGCGGCCTATTTAAATGCTGGTGTGCAGCTCTTCCGGGAAGGCTGCTGTCATGTATCCTTTCTTGTGGCTCCTCCACTCTTACTCCTTGATGCACAAATAAGAGATTTGGAAGAGCCCGGAAAGATGGCGGACCAGAAAAACATCCGGTTCAATCGAAAAGCGAGGAAACAACAATTCATGGTTTTGAAAAACACTAATTGACTTCTCTGGAAAGACAAGCTGGTACGTCTGGCTTGATCCCATGGAATCTAATCTTCTCTAGCACAAACTTCTAAAACTGTTAATGCAGGATATGATACAAAGGAATCAGACCCCACGGTGCATGGGGTTGCCTAGCCACAGAACAGTTAAGAGTTTTCATGCTGACCCCCGTCTACCATGAAAGCGCCTTCAGTTGGAACATATGTATGAGAACTGGACCATGGAGCAATGGAAGAAGATGGACTGGTTTGATGGATCATGTTTTCTTTTACATGGCCGGATCAGTGTCCTTCGCTCACCTGGGGATGACGCGACACTCAGGACCTGCTTGCTGTGAGGCGGATGTGCTAACTACTACGCTACCATGCCGCCCTCCCCAACCATTTTCTCCTGCTTATCTAAGGTGGGTTCATAGAGGCATCAGGTCTAGGAGGGAAACCCAGGCATCTCTCTCCCCATCGACATTCTTTAGCTCTTCCTGGGGGATCCAAGGCATTCCTAGGCCAGATGGGATACATAATCCCTTTAGCGAGTTCTGGGACTGCCCTGGCACCTCCATGAAGTTGGATGTGCTCTGAACACCTCTGAAGGGAGGCGACCAGGAAGCATCCTAATCAGATAATCCGAAACACCTCAAGTGATTCCTTTTGATGCAGGGGAGCAGCGGCTGTACCGAGTTCCCCATGAATATCTGAGCTCAGACGCCCTCTAAAGGAAAGTAATTTCGGCCATTTGTACCCGAGATCTCATTCCTTCGGTCACTACCCAAATCTCATGACCATAGGAGAGGGTTGGAACGTAGATGGACCAGTAAATCAAAATCTTTGACCTTAGGCTCAGCATCCTCTTCACCACAACCGACCAGTGCAGAACTGCTGATGCAGCACCGATTCGTCTGTTCATCTCCCACTCCATCCAAATTCCGCAAACCCCCCTCCCTTTTCTCCCCTAATTTTATCCAATTCCCACCTCTCAAGTGTTGCTTCCTTATCATACAACCACCACCAACCAAGGAGGGGTGTAAGCATGCACATGCCCCCTCCGTGACATGTGATGCTGCCACCCACCTCTTTACGAACTGCTGCGCATGCGGATTTGGAGTTGACCTGACACACACGGAGGGAAAGCACTATTCGCCCCCTCGTACGAATGAGCTCACAGGCACCCATGATTGGCTGATGATCACTGTGAGTGACAGGAAAGTGAGCCTCCCATGAGAGCTGGGCTCCCATGGACTCCCGGTCGCAGACCGGTGCTTCGAAACAGTGATCTCCAAGTTGAAATCTTGTCGATGCGCCACTCAGGAGCCTTACTCCATTCTAATTACTTCTATTTCATAGAATACAAAGAAAGTTAGGGGAAAACCTTTGCTGTCTGTTGAAAATGGCTGAGTCGCTACTTTTCTAATTACTATATATGTAGAGACAATAAACTGTAATGTCACGGCTGAAAAGAAAACCTGGAAAAGAGGAATCATCCGGAATGTTCCGATAGAAAGTTGCTTCATAGCACGAAGATGGGCATCAACAGTAGGTAAAAATTATTAATTAAAAATTAGCTGTTTATTTCACAATATATACACACACACACATATATATTAGTGATATAAATTAGATAAATTAAAAACATTTAAAACAAAAAAAACAGTGCATACAGTAAAATGGGTACCTAAGAACTTCAGTCAGTAAAAAGAAGTGCAAAGAAATATTAGGAAGTGGATCCAGAAACTTCAGGTTCTTACTGAGATACGCGTCTCATCTGCTCAAAGCTCACCCAGATTGATTGGCACAAAGTGTTTACAGCGAGTGCACTCTCAGAAGTACGTATACACACACACACACACACACACAGCACTCAGGAGTGCGCACTCCAGTGTTCAAGCCAGTCTGCTGTATGGAGGAAGTGTGGAGAGTTCCTGTTCCTGTTCAGGGCAGCGTTCCATAAATGACACGGGTGAGTTCAACACCCGCTCGTCTCCACCTGCTGGACACAAAGCAACAGAACATCCACCCTCCATATTACTGGCCTCCTCTTAAACCATGACCAGTTCACTCACTCACTCATCTGTCTAACTGCTTGCTCTTATCACGGTCGTGGGGAGGATGGAGCCTATATGCTGGGTAAATTTTCACCAGACAGAGGACAGACAGGGACCGAGGGAACTGATTGTCAAGTCATGTGATGCCCCAACGAACGATACGACTATGGGATATATGAAAAAGTTACACAGTGGCTGAAGTCAGACTCAGAGCTGAAGGATACGTTACACTGTCACTCACTCACTTGCTGATATATTATTATTAGGGTCGCGGGGAGGCTAGGGCCCATCTCAGCCGTAGGGGGGCCAAGGCAGCATACACCCGGAATAGCTTGTCAGACCATCGCAGGGCAACTCACACACAACCATTCACACTCACATTCACACCTAGGGGGAATTCGAAACAGCCAATTAGCCTACTGTGCATGTCTTTGGACTGTGGGAGGAAACCAGAGTACCCAGAGGAAACCCACACAAGCACGGGGAGAACGTGTAAACTCCACACAAAAACGCCCAAACTCGGGACTCGAACCCGGGACAGTCTTGCTGTGAGGTGGATGTACTAACCCCTACGCCACCATGCCGCCCCTGACCAGTTCTTTTTTCTCTCTCTTAATTTTACTACTTAGAGCAAATAATAGATCAAACATTTGTATTTTAAAATAATACAATATGACATATATGAAATATATTGCATAATAAATATTTATTACTATAGTATATAATATATATTATATTCTTTACTTTTTTTTTAGAATTTTTTCTATTTTCTGTTAACGGTGTAACATCTTATAACTTTATAGTTAAAATATTATTGTTATCTAATTGTTAGACTTATTTTGCTTTTCTGTTTTTGTAAGCCTTCTCTCTCTCTCTCTCTCACACACAGGCCTTACCCTGCCATGAACAGACCGATTCACCTGAAGCACTTGGGTCATTCTGAGGAACCAGCATATCCTATGAAAACACACACACATACACACTTCTAGTTATATCTGAGCCTCTTCTCCCCCTGATAAATCTAGATAGAATCTCTGCGCCAGTTTAACATTTATCCACTACACACTTACACTCGTTTCAACCTCACAGTTTCACCTCGTATTATTTAAACTCTACAGTTATATTCAAATACAACAGGATAATAAAATACACACAAACTCTTCAAGCCTGCCAGCTGACCTTCAGTCCAAACGAAAGTTCAGTTCATTAAAAACATTCCACGCAGATTAATCATCTGCCAGCGATAATGCTAATGTTAGCTGATATGGGCTGTAGTGTCAGTGCCAGGATGTTTATACCAGCTCAGTGGGTAGAATGTGGATGTTGAAGGGTTACGGTTGCCTGTCGTGTATTCTTGTTGGAGGATGACTGGTGAGGAGATAAATCTATACGATACCAATGAGAAATATGTATAGTTTCACATCGTTATGATGTAATTTTAGTTCCAAAAAATGCTCTCATTTTTAATATGAATTTTATATAATTATTAATATAAATGCTCAGGGGTCGACACCCGGCATCCGACTTCCAGCATCCGTACCCCAGCAACCGACGCCTAGCACCCAACCCCCAGCATCCGACACCAATACCCAGCGTCCGACCCCCCTCAGCGTCCGACCCAATCAGGATCCGACCCTCCCCAGCATCCACAATGTGTCCACAAGTTTCCACGATGTGTCCCAACATGCTGTCTTTCCTGGATGTCTAAGAATCTTAAGATATTATGTGTGTATGTGTGCTCACCATGCCTGTGACTGAATCAAAGCAGCCACAGAGTGGCAGACTGCGGCACCCCATGTACATGATGAGCGAGGAGAAAATGAACGAGCCGACTCCAGCTAACAACATGGTGCTATTTGCTCCCTTCACCATGCGGCTCAGTATAAACTTCTACACACACACACACACACACACACACACACACACACACACACACACACACATACAGAGTGGCTGTAACATCACAGAAATCTGGATGGATTTGATATACACAGGATTCCCAGCGTG
>JBCNYH010000016.1:18701045-18716302 GCA_039654325.1 Tandanus tandanus | reverse complement strand
TCTCTCAGAAAGATTATTTCATTGGAGAAGTTATTTGTTTTTTGTGTGTGGGTGTGTGTTTGTGTGTGTGTGTGTGTGTGTGTGTGTGTGTGTGTGTGTGTGTGTGTGTCTGTGTGTGTTTGAGTGCGTGTGTGTGTGTGTGTGTGTGTGTGATGCAGGTGTGTGTGTCAGGTATGGTGGTTTTGCTGTAATGAGGAACCATCCAACAGCCACAACACTGGTGTGGACAAAAGGTAACACCAACAAAGGTTAGACGATGAATATGACACGAAACACATGAAACAATATCGGCCCTGATCTCAAACTATACACTCGGAAAGTGGACCAATGGGAATGTAGAGTACGTGTTCAAATCTCAGCAATGTTGCTGTTCCTGTTTCTCAGAATCTTGCAGCAGGAAATCACTCACTCACCCTTACTCAATTGCTTAACCGCAATAATAATCCCACTAGTAGGCTCACGGGGAAGCTGAAGCCTCTCGGGCAGTCGTGGCTCTGGATTACTGATCTGAAGGTTGGGGGTTCAAGGCTCAGTACCACTAAACTACCACTGTTGGGGCCTTGAGCACAGCCCTATTGCTCGACTGCTCAACTGATCAGGCGTCTGCCAAATGCCATAAATGTGAATATAAATGCTTATCTCAACCGACACTGGGCAAAGGCAGGGTACACTCTGAACAGCTCACCAGTCCATTGCAGGGCCAACACAAGCATAACTATTTACATTCATCCTCTCACCTAGGGGCAATTTGGAACAGCTAATTAATATGTCTTTGGACTGTAGAAAGAATCCGGAGTACCCGGAGGAAACCCATGTAAGCACAGGGAGAACATGCAATCCCCACACAAAAAAAGGCCCTTGCCTCAAACCCAGGACTTTCTTGCTGTGAGGCGGACGTGCTAACCTCTACGCCACCATACCGCCCAAGCAGGAAATTTGATTATTTCCTTCTTTCGTTCTTAGCTTTCTGTCCTTCAATAGGACAGCTAGTAACCTGGGAGCTTGAAGGCTATACAGGTTTCCTCTGATACAACTTAAGTCAAACAAACCCACTGAATCTCTTCAAACTGCTGCTCCTGCTGCCTCACATGGCTGTGTAACACCCTGAGAGAAAGCTGTGAACTATCCTCTTCTATATACTGTATATGAGCTTACAGGTGACGTCTAAAATCATGAGACGCTTTGCTAATTCCTGCCATTCCTTTAATTTCTGTTGCTATACTTGTTAAGATTTCATATCAGACATGTCAATCTACCAGTGAGAGACACTCCAAAGAAATTCTTTTACAATCTCTGGAATAATACTTTTAAAATTCTTGAGAGAAGTACATAGAAGGGTCAGGTATAATTAGATACTATATTATATACCATTTTTCTAACAAAACAAAAGCAACCGGAGAGTGCAAAACCTCCACCAAGCTGTAAAATTACCAGGAAGTACACAGCACCCTCTGCTGGACTTGAAGTAATAGCACACTTCCAAAAAAAAAAAAGAAAAAAAAAGAAAAAAAAAAAAGAAAGAAAAAAAAAAAGTTAAATCCCACAATGTTAAACAACCCTTTAAAAATTCCCAAATCCAGAATTTGATCCGAGTCATCTTCAAAATCAAAGTCTTCCTTGTCCAAAGCCTATAGTTTTATGCAAATTTTATGAAAATGCACAAATAACTTTTATTGTGTGATCCTGCTAACAAACCCACACAAATCCTGATAACAATTTGGCAGACGCCCTCACCCAGAGTGACTTACATTATTTAACACAACTGAGCAATTGACAGTTAAACGTATTACTCAAGGAGCCAACAGAAGCAGGTGGGTGGTACTGAGGATTGAATACAGATAAGTAACCCAGCGCCTTAACCACTAAGCCACCACTAACTACTCCTTTTCACTTCCTGTCATATGTTATATGAGTATGCGAGTAAGTAAGCACACGACTCAGATCTCACTCACTCTCTCTCACTTATCCGCCGAGCCGCTTAATCCTACTAGGGCTGCAGGATTGCTGGTGCCTGTCTCAACACTGAGATACACCCTGAACAGCTCAGCAGACCATCACACACTCAAAACCATTCACATTCACACTCACACCTAGGGGCAATATGGAAAAGTCAATTAGCCCAATGTGCATGTCTTTCGACTGTGGGAGGAAACCGGAAATACCTGTGGGAGGAAACCCACGCAAGCACGGGGAGGACATGCAGACTCCTCACGGAAAACCTGAGTCTGGGGACTCGAACCCAGGACCTTCTTGCTGTGAGACAGATGTGCTATCCACTATGCCACCCTACCGCCCAACTCTGAGTTAGTTGTTAATAATAAATGCTCAACATTCATTGAAAAGTATACAGGAGTAAACTTGCATAAAACAAATCTCTCAGGCCAAACACTGTACTCCAGCACTACTGCACCATCAAGTCAGTGTGCTGCTGTAATGAGAAATGACCTTTTAACAACTGACAGAAGTGCATGTGGGTTTGTTGTTTGTGGGTTCTAATTTCCTGTGCTTCTGTTTGCTGCAAACATTACAAGCTAGAATGAGTGTGCCAACAAATAACAAAAAAATGCTTATTATTATGATTATTATCACAGATTGAATATGGTTATTAGCAGGTGTTGTATCGCATATACAGATATAGTTATGGCTGATTGGCGTGTAGTTTATATACACAGTAATTAGTATACACTACAAGGAAAAGGTGCAATCTGATTGGTCCATTATCTGGGACTTGAGTGGATAATGTTTGAATCAACAATCAATTTTATTACTATGATTATTAGCCTCATTATTATCCTAATTTAAGAATAGAACCATAAACCATTAAAATAATGTTTTTAGGGCAGCACGGTGGCATAGCGGTTTGCAAGAACGTCCTGAGTTCGAGTCCCAGGCTTGGTGAGGAGGACCCCCCAGCCCTACACAATGCTCAGTGTTCTCCTTATTTTCAACAAGCCTCATTTAACTAATTAGCTCAACTATGTAGCTCTTCTTAAGTTAAAGTGGGTGTGATAGAGCAGGGGGGTGGCACAGTGCTGTAGTGGTTAACATGTCTGACCCAACCGCAAGAAGGTCTGGGTTCTAGTATGGGGCTCGGTGACACTGTACCTGTGTGGAGTTTGCATGTTCATAGGTTTCCTCTGGGTACTCTAGTTTCCACCCACAGTCCAAAAACATGTACATTAGACTAACTGGCTGTTCCAAATTGCTGCTAGGTGTGAGTGTGAGTGTAAGTGGTTGTGTGTGTGTTGTCCTTGCAATGCTGTGGCGAGCTGTTCAGGGGGTACCCCACCTTCAGCCAGCTCTCAAGATCATTGCAGGGTGACACACACAACCATTCACACTTAGGGGCAATTTGGAACAACCAATTTGGCTAATGTGCATGTCTTTGGACTGTGGGAGGAAACTGGAGTGCCAGGAGGAAACCAGGAGAACATTCAAAATTCACACACAGACGCTCTCGCCAAGCTTGGGACTCGAAACCAGGACCTTCTTGCTGTGAGGCTAACGTGCTAACCACTACACCACCGTGCCGCCCTATGTTATACTCTATAATATACATCAGTGCAAAAAGGTGATAAAGACACATTTAGGATATAAACTTGTTAATGCTACCATGAGCAGCAAAAACAAGGTGTTTTCCATCAACCAATCAAAATGCTCGATTCTCACATGACTCTAGTATGAAATGAACTTATTAGGTTCCTGTCACGATGGGGCTATATCCAGCAGGGACTTGTTTTTGTTAATTTGATTCATTTTATATGTTCTCATCCAATAATTTTTTAGGCTGCTTATTCATAATTAGGGTCGTGGGGTGACTGGCGCCCATATCAGCCGACTCTGGGCGAGGGTGAGGTACACCTTGAACAGCTCGCACGACCATCACAGGGCAACACACACACAACCATTCACACTCACTCTCACACCTAGGGGCGATTTGGAACATCCAATTAGCCT
The DNA here is from genome assembly GCA_039654325.1 of Tandanus tandanus. Classification (NCBI taxonomy): domain Eukaryota; kingdom Metazoa; phylum Chordata; class Actinopteri; order Siluriformes; family Plotosidae; genus Tandanus; species Tandanus tandanus. Next base: position 18,712,345 of record JBCNYH010000016.1, on the reverse strand, counting down.
ACTGTGCATGTTTTTGGGCTGTGGGAGGAAACCAGAGTACCCAGAGGAAACCCACACAAGCACGTGGAGAACAGAAACGCCCGGGCCTGGAAATTGAACCCAGGCCTTCTTGCTGTGAGGCGGACGTGCTAACCACTGCACCACCGTGCCGACCTGTTTTGTTCTCACCCCTTCATATTTATAAATGTATGCAGCGTGTACTGTAGTTTAATAAGACTTACTTCTCTTGAATGGTTTTCGTGACACTCTTCAAAAATACGTTGTCTGTCTGTGAAGAAAGAATAAAAACAAATCATAAAAAAAGACATCCTAGAGCCGAACTGAACTGAAACGAAGCCTACATTTACACACTTCTCACTGAGGCTTAAAACACATATGACACAAATCCGGTTCTGAAACTTGTTCTGGGAAAAGAAAACTTCAACAAAACAAAGAAAAAAAAACAACCATGACCTTAAAATGTGCCTTCGGGCCACCACTGATAGAGGATGTACTCCAGTATTTTACTGAGTGACTACAATAGAATAAGTTTGTGTGTGTGTGTGTGTGTGTGTGCGTGTTTTAATCTACATATATCCCTCCCTTCGACCCTAGTAGGATTAAGTAGTTCAGCAAATGAGTGAGGGAGTGAGTCAGTGAATGCATGGTGACATGGTGGTGTAGTTGTTTGCATGTCCACCTCACAGCAAGAAGGTCCTGGGTTTGCTCCCAATGCTTACGTGGGTTTCCTCCGAGTAGTCTGGTTTCCTCCCACAGTCCAATGACATGCACATTAGGCTGACTGGCTGTTCTAAATTGCCCCTAAGTGTGAGTGTGAATGATTGCGTGTGTGTTGGTCCTGTGATCGTCTGGCGAGCTGTTCAAGGCGTGCCCTGCCTGCGCCCAGAGTGGGCTACAGCCTCCCCATGACCCTTGTAGGATTAAGCGGTTGGGCAAATTGAGAGTGAGCGAGTGTTAATAAAGTGAAGGCATTAAAACCTTTCTGTCTGTCTTTCACAACTTAATGACCACGATTTTTTTATTTTATACCAGGAAATGAGGCGTAAAACCCCAGAGAAACACCAACCACCAGTTACCTCTGCAATGAAAACGATGATGATGATGTCGTTCTTCTGATCAGGTGTGAGGTCAAAAAGGAGGGAGTTCACCGTGTTCACAAGATAGCTCTGTTTCAGTCGCCGAACTGTGGGGATCCCTAAGACTAGGGACACTACAAGAGTATTAAACGCACACATGCACACACACGCGCACACACACACACACACACACACACACACACACACGCAAACACACAATTTAGATCCTGTTCTCTGCAGCTTGAACGCTCATATTAAAGCTCCGGCGCTCCAATTCAATGGAAACATCCCAACCTGGGATCAGAGTGCATTCCTTGTAAGCTCTTTCACCTAAAATTTGTTTAAGGCTTCATGGTCTAATGAGATTATGACTCATGTGGGGAATAGCACACAACGGGATTAGTTTACTATGGGAAAAGTCAGTTGGATGTAGGCTGCAGTCAAATATGTGTGGTTGGATTAGAGTGCACTTGTTTATAGTTTTATGCTAAACGGATTTATTTAGGAAAAAAGTGACATAATGTACTCTAACATGTATTTTATCCTCTTTAATATGTAAAGAAGGGGTGGTATGGTGGCGTAGCGGTGTACTGGTTAGCACGTTAGCATGTTCTCCACGTGCTTGCATGGGTTGCCTCGGGGTGTTCTGGTTTCCTCCGACATTCCAAAGACATGCACATTAGGGTAACTGGCTGTTTTAAATTGCCCCTCGGTGTGAGTGTGAGTGTGGATGCTTGTGTGTGTGTGTTGCCCTGTGATAAACTGGCGAGCTATTCAGGGTGTACCCTTCCTTCACCCAAAGTCAGCTGAGTCCAGCCTCCCTGCAACCTTTGTCGGATTAAACAACTTAGCAAATGAATAAATAAATATTTAAAGAGCACATTTTCTTCAAACCTATTGTAAATATGTGCACAAAGTATTTTCTTAGTAAATATTAGCTCTTAAAGTGTGCACAGGAAGTTTATTGGTCCAATTGAAATCAAAATATTTACATACCACTTTTGTTTTACATGCCAAAGTTTACCAATTAGGTATTACATACACTGTACACTGAGCTGCCAGTAATTTTATAGTAATGCAAAGTGTGCAGACAATATCAAGAATGTTTTTTCCATTCTTTACATCTGTAAAAAACAATCACATTTTTAAACTTATTTGTGGATGGATAACAGTGACAGTAATACTGACCTCCAGTACGCCCCTGTCCCAGGTGAACTCTCGGTAGCAGGCTGTCGTGCTTCTCTCTGAGGTGGGGCAGGTACAGGAAAGCGTAGGGCTGCGAAGACCAAAACTTTAAATCTAGAAGGATATGAGAAAGAGTGAGGGAAGGCGGAAGGGATGGTGAGCAGGTTGTGCTATCCTTCTGAAAGCTCATATCTGACCCACTCCGGCATAATACGGATTAAGTCACAAGGTCGTGTTTTGAGTAAGAGCCAAAGTAAGTTGAAATTGGCGTAACTGAACGAAAATGCGATATCACCAAAAAATATATCCTAAAAAGCAAAATCTTCAACATTTGACCAAGTTCAAATATTCATAAACACAATCTATCCATGCTAAAATATTTGTTTTAGAAAGGGACCCATGTCCACGTTGTTGTAAAACAATAGAAATGTCCACTTATTTTACTGATTTTTAAACGGCTTTTGTGGTTGCTCAGGGTATTTCCTTATTATCCATATTCACTACCAGAATCCTCTCCCTACTTACAGAATCCCAGAAGGATTCCCCCGAATCTTATAACGTTAAACCAATGAGAAACCTCAAAACAGACATGACTCGGTGTAAATAGAACTCATCTGTTGCTAGGAAGACGCTAGTACGATGGTGCTAATTGGTCGAGAGCCGGATTCATTTTGTTTATGGATGTTATCGAGTTTCAGATTCAGAAACTGGTTCTGTAACTGTAATTACTATTTTCTCAAAAGTAGCATTTCCTGATTAGCCACATACAAAGTGATGTAACTCAGTCCATTTTCATGCTAGAATCATGTATTATACCTCATTCTGAAGCAAATAAATTCTCTTTTCAAATATATCAGTATCTCAGTATGCCAAATTTCCTACTTAATCCGTATTATGCTGGAGCGGGTCACGTGTGCTCTTACGTACCTGTGGAGTTCCTTGCAGAGTTCATGATGGTCAAGTTAGCAACGGTGCTGTTCAGAGTCTTTAGTTTCTTGAACATGTGAAGCAGTTTGTATGACAGTTCCTGTTCACGTTGCTCAGCTTTAATAAGCCTCCAGTAAACATTGTTAAGTTGGTCAACTGTGTAATCTAGACCATAAACACCAGAATACGTTTAGTTCGGTTATAGCATAAAAGTGTAACAATATGTCTTATGTGTAGCATGCATATAAGAATACAAAACAGTGACATTTTATACAGAAGAAATAATATTGCATTTAAACAAAAGACATTATAGAACAATCGGTACAGTGGCGTAGTGATTAGCACATCCGCCTCACAGCAAGAAGGTTCTGGGTCCGAGTTCCAGGCTCGACGAAGATGTTTGTATATGGAGTTTACATGTTTTCCCCATGCATGCGTGGGTTTCCTCTGGGTTTTTAGGTTTCCTCCCACCGTCCAAAGGGATTCACATTGGTCTAATTAGCTGTTCCAAACTGCTCCTTGGTGTGAGTGTGAGCGTGAATGGTTGTGTGTGTTGCCCTGTGATGGACGTCCAGAAACATTTACACTACACCATTTTAACAGCATAAAATATCTACACTTAAGGACTTTTATACATAAAATTCTTCAAATTGTCAACCAGAAAAGCTGGACAAATTTTTTGCAAAATGTTTGACGTTTTTTTGCCCAGCAAGTCACACCCACCACCACTCTACCCTGTCACACAACGGCTACCAATTAAAGGTGGTGTACGCCAACACATGCTTCCATGAAGAGATGTGAATTCTCATGGCAGTCACTTGGTGCAGATGGCGTCATTAATGTGACGCTTCAAAATGGAAAAGTAAACCATCATAATCTCATTTTGGTTTGTATTTCTGCCTACAACACCTATACAGAGTGCGGGGTAGTATGTTTAAAACTCATGTATGACTTGGCTAAACAGACGATGTTAGCTACACATAGTTTAGCTTTGCTCAAAGCGTGCGGAGCTCACCTGACCCGTCTCTGTCATGGTTAAAATAAGCCCAGGAATCCCTTCCTCATTCATCAACCCAGACTTTCACAAACTAAGAAATATAAGAGGGATGGCACGGTGGTGGCGTAGCGCTAAGTACGTCCACCTCACAGCAAGAAGGTCCTGGGTTTGAGCCCCGGGCTCGGCTCGGGCGTTTGTGTGTGGCGTTTGCATGTTCTCCCCCTACTTGCATGGGTTTCCTCCAGCTACTCCGGCTTCCTCCTATAGTCCAAGTACATGCACATAAGGTTAACTGGCTGTTCCAAATTGCCCCTAGGTGTGGATGGCCTTGTGAGCTGTTCAGTTGTTCAGGCTTCTGTGACTCTGGTAGTCGGAATAAGTGGTTCGGCAAATGAGTGAGTGAGAAATATAAGGGTGCCATTACGTTTGAAACCACTATTGATGTAAAGATATCGAAGTTTATCCTCATAAAAGTATGATGTTACACCCTCAGTAGTAAAACCAGTAGTTTACGTAGGTGTAGCGTGTCATCATGAATTGCTTAATACCCCGTATAAATATGTCATGTGACCACATAGTTTCAGAGCATAAAAACCCAGGAAGGATTGTTTTACACACAGTGATGGGGACAGGACAGAGGAGGCACTGAATACTCTTTATAACCTTAGAGATATAAAAAGGTTTTATGGATAGAATGGAAAGACATACAGAGCAATTCGAATTCATCTCATCAACTGTCATTTGCTGAACTGCTTACTCCAGGAGACTATCTCAGCCGGCACTGGGCGAAGGCGGGGTACTCCCTGAACGTCTCCCCAGAATATCACAGGGCAACACACACACTCACACCCAGGGGCAATTTGGAACAACCAGTTAGCCTTATGTGCATGTCTTTGGAATGTGAGAGTAAACCAGAGAACCCGGCACTAGCCACAGAACATGCAAACTCCACACGAAATTGCCCTCGCTGAGCCCAGGACTCGAACCCAGGACCTTCTTACTGGGAAGCAGACTTTCTACGCACTACGCCACCGAGCCCCGATTCGAATTCAAGTATCTTTTGGTTCAAATTTAAGTAAAAGTTTGGTTAATATGGAAACGTACTGGTGCCATGTTATGCAATGGGATGTTTATGACACGTCACGTTTAATGTTTTAACAAAATATTTTCACATATGTGAGCCGCTCCAGCATAATACGGATTAAGTAGGAAATTTGGCATACTGAGATATTGATATCTTTGAAAAGAGAATTTATTTGCTTTAGAATGAGGTATAATACATGATTCTAGCATGAAAATGGACTGAGTTACATCACTTTGTATGTCGCTAATCAGGAAATGCTACTTTAGAGAAAATAGCAATTACAGTTACAGAACCGGTTTCTGAATGTCGTCATCTGAAACTCACTAACATCCATATCTTAATGAATCCGGCTCTCGACCAATCAGCGCCATCGTACTAGCGTCTTCCTAGCAACAGATGGGTTCTATTTACACTGAGTCATGTCTGTTTTGAGGCTTCTCTATGGTTTAGCGTTATAAGATTGGGTTCGTTATTCTCATTGATAATAAGGAAATACCCTGAGCAATCACAAAAGCAGTTTGAAAATCAGCAAAATAAGTGGAAATTTCTATTGTTTTACAACAACGTGGACATGGATCCCTTTCTAAAACAAGTATTTTAGCATGGATAGATTGTGTTTATGGATATTTGAACTTGCTCATGTCAAAGATTATGTTTGTAGGGTGTATTTTTGGCATTTTCATCCAGGTACACCATTTTCAACTTACTTTATTTCTTACTCAAAACACTACCTTGCGACTTAATCTGTATTATACTGGAGCGAGTCACATATTAGGGTCATTCCATGCCAAATCAACCAGAGGCTCCTATGTGACAGTCTCTGATTTATCAGAATTTTTTTTTCCAAGTACCTCCATATGTCTGATGAACACATGCAAAATAGTTCTGCTTGATTCCTAATAGTTTCACAGAAATACATTTTTAGAAATTGGGTTCCCATCAACCCCAATTTTATACCCGCGAGCGAAATTTGAGCTTTTTTGCATTTTCAAAAAGCAATATCTTGGCAATAAATGCATGTAGGGGACATAAATTTGGTATGGGAAACACTATTGAGAGAAAAGAATTTCAGAAATGACATCATTTGCATATTTTCATTTTTATACCATCACAAATATGGCAATTTGTTCATTTGCGAATTTGTTTTGATAAAGTAGACACACCGACTGAGAAGAAGATACAAGAAATAAGGCTCATATTGTAGATCTCACATATATAGGTAACTGACTTTCAGTAAGGAAAAAAATCATGGTCGTCAGTTGAAGATTCTCAGAGTTACAGCAACCTAAATATGGAACAAAAAATAAAATAGCAAAAACAGGCCTTCCTTCACAGAGGAATTTGACAATGTTGACACGTGCTCAGCCACAACAAAACATTTTTGAAGATAAATTGTTTATATGCCAAATTTGTGTTCTTAAAAATCCGAGACGGTCACCCGGGAAGATTTTGGAAATTTGGTTGATTTGGCACAGAATGACCCGTTAGGAAAAACATTCAAACTGGGACAAAAACACTATCCACCCACGTCTGCATACAAAAACTCTCATAAGCCTGTGATTAGATAGTGCCGTTGTGACAAACAGGTAACTATGGCAAGGTCGCGATGCAAACCCATAACATGTACAGTGATAACAAGAACAATTTTCTGTTGTGACAACTTGAGTACAGTGTGACACTGCCCGTCCCAAGGTTTTAGATATCTTAAGGCAAACTGACTGCGTTTAGTCTGTGTTTGTTCATCAGGCTCCTTACCCAGCATGCTCTGTGCAGGATGATAGCTGAAGCATGATATAATTTTCATTTTAAAGCCATATTATGTATTACATATCATTTTCATTATAAAGCCATATTTCCATGAACTATATTCCCAGTTTCCTGAAGCTGAAGTATATAAAATGATAATTTTTTGCAGAATTCAGACACAACAGGAATAGATTTTCGGGAGGCCGGCGCCCATCTCAGCCGACACTAGGCGAGGGCAGAGTACACCCTGGACAGCTTGCCAGGCCATCGCAGGGCAGAAGCACGCTGACGGCTATGCAGCCTACTCTTGATGAAAATCAGCAATGGTTCTTTTACATGCCTCTCACCACAGACAGTAAGAGACATGGCCAGCCTTTGATAACCCAGTTAGAGGCACTGGGGGAACAGCAGTGACAACCTGGTGATAGTGGGGCTTGAATCCCTGACCTTGGGCTCAGTAATCCAGCACCCTACCACCGGGCCACCACTGCCCCCATCTGCTGAACCACTTGATCCTATGAGTCACAGGGAGGATGGAGCCTATCTCAGCCGACACTGGGCGACACTGAACAGCTCGCCAGACCATCCAAGGTCAACACAAAGTAAAGACTTATGTAAAGATTAATATTTTATTCAGAGCGCTTTAATCTGACAGTCCAAAAGACATGCCCGTTAAGCTAACTGGCTGTTCCAAATTGCCCCTAGATTTGAGTGTGGGTGTGAATGGTTATGTGTGTATTGGCCCTGCAATGGACTGGTGAGTAGTTCAGGGTATACCGTGCCTTCATCCAGTGTCGGTTGAGATAGGCGCCAGACTCCTTACAACCCTAGTAGGATACAACCCTGTAGTCATATTTAGAGGGAGTACCCAGAAAGCTTGTTCAGGAATACCGTTCAGGATTAAAAATATAAAATAGAATAAAATATAAAATTATTTTTCTTGGCCACGGTCATATTTGCCGTGTCAGACAAACCTTGCCTTGGTTTTAAAGGGCGTATATCTCGGTGATGATTAAAAAAAAAGTTATATATAAAGTATAACTTTTAGTAAACCTACTATGGGCAGGTTTATCCAAACATTTGACTGGTGACATGTAAGATTACACATCATGTTATTTACATGTGGTTGAGCTGAAGAGAATTCATCTGACAAAGACAGGATGGTACAGGTCTGCTGTGCTGAAGCCTCGGAACTTTCAACAAAGTTGAAATCTATTTGATTTCGGAATATCAAATAAGCTGACTGTGAAACACTATAGGCAGCCTTGGATCACCCAAGAAGGTCCTGGGTTCGAGTCCTGGTTTCTGCGAGGGCGTTTCCGTGTGGAGTTTGCATGTTTTTCCTGTACTTGCATGGGTTTCCTCCAGCTACTCCGGTTTCCTTCGACAGTCCAAAGAAGTGTACGTTAGGCTAACTGGCTGTTCTGAATATGCAAGTGTGGAAGCACCCCGAGGAAACCCTCGCAAGCACAGGGAGAACATGCAAACTCCACACAGGACTCGAACCCAGGACCTTCTTGCTGTGACTCGGACGTTCTACGTTCCGCCTTTACGCCACCGTACCACCCTGGCACCCAAACAAAGAGCCAACTCTCGATGGTAATAAATGTTGTGATGTTGTGAAGTTTGTTGAAACAATGCTATGGTGATTACACGCTGTAATCAAGCCTAAAGGCGGTCCAACAGAGTATTAGCATGAGCAAATTTTTTTTAGCCAGGCAGTGTGTATATATGGTTTACTGCACTAAGCCACTGGGTATTGGACTAATTGACATACAGTGAAGTGCCCTATATAAGGAACCAGACAATAGTACAGTATATAAAGTGCTTCCAAGGCTGAATGTGTTGGATTACTGAATATATCGTACTACATACAGTAGGCTAATGTATTACTGAATTTTGTACGACCTCAGGTGATTGAATCCAGTTTAGTCTGACAAGCTAGTTCAACCGGTCGAACATCTTCATCAGCTGCAAACCCATTTTTATGTCACAAAACTAAACAATGATGACTAAAGAACTTTAGAATTTCTTGTTTTGTTAACCTGACTGACGTATAGCATTAATTCCCGAACATCGTCATTTCAATCAACGCCAGTTGGAGAAGACGCCCTACCAGTTTGACTAGGATCTCTATGGTGGTAATTATCTAAGTAAGACTGAATAATTGATATGCCGAGTAACACTTGATATAATCGGAATAACTCAATGGAACTTACTGAAAGTGTTAATAACAGACATTTGGATTTAGGAGTGATATCGAGGGCGGGACGGTGGCGCCGGGTTTTACACGTCTGCCTCACAGGAGGACGGTCCCGGGTTCGATTCCCAGGGTAGGGCGTTTTTTTGTGTGGAGTTTACATGTTCTCCCATCTCTCTGCTTGCATGAGTTTCCTCCGGGTACGCTGGTTTCCTCCCACAGTCCAAAAACATGCATGCTAATCAGCGGTTCCAAATCGCCCCTAGGTGTGAGAGTGGGTGTGAATGGTTGAATGTGTGTTGGCCCTGCAGTGGTCTGGCGAGCTGTTCAGTGTACTCCGCCTTCGCCCAGAGTCGGCTGCGATAGGTGGCTTAAAAAATAAATGAGTGATATTGAGTACACTGGTGTATGGAGTGCTGGAGTATTGGACATGTAAAGCAATACACAGGGCGTTGGATAAGTACACATAGTCTTCTAGGCCACCTAGGATATATCAGTTGCCAAATACAGTGTTCAAACACATCTGGGTTACTTGATCAGACGGTTGGTGGTTCAAGCGCCGGAACCAAGCTGCTGCTGATGGACCCTTGGGCAACACCTTTAACCCTCATTGCTTGATTGTATAAGTTTGATAAAAATGATAGCCACTTTAGATAAGGGCGTCTGCCAAATTCTATAAATCTAATTATATTAAAAAGGTTATTACAGTAAGTATAATTGTATTCAAATAGTGAAACTAAAATTAAACTATAGTCTACAGTATATAAGGCAAATATACAGTATGGCCTATTTATAATGTATCCCGTGGGAATAGATTAGACCGCTTATAGTCCATCACATAATGTTCCATCATTAAAGGAGTTGTGTCATGATTTTTACCCAAATTTAGTTGCAATAATGTCTGGTATCCTTCGTAAACCACATTCCCATCTGTATGAATGATTACGTCTCGTTTGAAAACACCTTTTATAATATTTAGGCGATATTTTCCTTAAACAACCATGACATTTCTTTCTATCTTCAGGGTCGGGTGTTTTTGTATGTTCTCCCCGTACTTATATGGGTTTCCTCCAGGTATTCCGGTTTCCTTCCCCAGTCCAAAGACCTTCATGTTAGGCTAACTGGCTGTCTCGAATTGACCTTTGGTGTGAGAGTGAGTGTGAATGGTTGTGCGTGTTGGCCCTGTGATGGTGTGGCGAGCTGTTTAGGGTGTACCCCGAAGGCTGAGATAGGCTCCAGCCTTCCGGAGACCATGGTAGGATTAGCTAAGTGCTTTAAGTGGAGAGTGACACTGCAACTTTAAATATCTGTGACAGTGTAATTCAGCTACAGATCAATGAATGGGTTCAGTGTGTTTTTGTTTTTTTCTTAAACTTTTAATGAATGAATCAGAAAGATAAGAGTAAGGCAAGTCTTTCCTTTGTGTTATGATTCCTGGTCTAACTTAAAAAGGAATAAAAGTAAAATAAAAAAATAAAAGCTACACCTTTCACCCACAGTTCATAAGGCGACATTAGGAAGGAATCAACGCGCGCTCGCGTGTGTGTTATGACGTATTAATTCATAGCCTTATAATTAACCGAACGTGAACGCGCCTACCGTCCTTCGTGGCGTTCCAGGAGGCGAAGATGAGAAGTCCTCCACACAGGAAACCTGTGAGGATCAGAAATCTCTCATGGCATCTCATCCCAGCTAGGACAGGTGCTCTGGTCTGGTTCGAGTTCCAATCCGCTCCCGAAAGCGAAACTTTACCGTGACGCCGGGTTCGTTCCGCTCACTCCGGGGCAGCAGGAGCGTTCAGGGGCCACGCGCTCCAGATCCGAGCCGATCGCATCGCGGGGGGGGGGAAGATCAGGGGGGAAGGCGAGTTGGAGAAGTGTGATTATGATGACTCTAATGTGGGTGTAAAAAAAAAACTTCTGCGGAACAGCAGCATCATCCTTTCACTGTTGTAAAGAAGCTCCTCCCTTTCCACCTGTACTCTAACGACTGACGTCAGCAAATAACTGGGCATGGAATATATATGTAGCTACTCGTGTGTGTTTTTTTTTGTTTGTTTTTTTGCACACACCCCCCCACCCCCCC
>JBCNYH010000016.1:18685407-18700945 GCA_039654325.1 Tandanus tandanus | reverse complement strand
TTCTTTTACATGCCTCTCACCACAGACAGTGAGAGACATGGCCGGCCTTTGATAACCCAGTTAGCTGCACTGGGGTGATTATTAAATAGTTTAATGATATTTAACTAGCCCTGCAATGGCATGGTAAGCTGTCCAGGGTGTACCCCACCCTTGCCCAGAGTCGGCTGAGATGGGCGCCAGCCTCCACCCAACCCTAATTAGGATTAAGCGCTTCAGAAAATGAATGAATGGATGAATGAATGATATTTAACTAGTTATATGATATAACAGGGAATTATTAAATAAATACTATATATTAACAGATTTCATATTTATAATTAGATTATAATAGTACTCTGCCCTCGCCCAGAGTCGGCTGAGATGGGCGCCAGCCTCCCCGCGACCCTAATTAGGATGAAGCGGTTCAGAAAATGAACAATGAATGATTATAATAGTAGTAATGATAGTACTAGTCAGTTTCCTGACTCTCAATGGGACTCCAGAGGTGTAAAAATGATAGAAATGATACTGCTATACTTGACCTTTCTTTCTTTGTTGCATTTATTCATTCATGGGCGGTACGGTAGCATAATGGTTAGTTAGCACATCCACCTTACAGCAAGAAGGTCCTTGGTTCGTCCCGGGCTAGGCAAGAGCGTATCTGTGTAGTATTTGCATGTGCTCGTGTGGGTTTCATCTGGGTACTCCGGTTTCCTCCGAGAGTCCAAGGACATACACGTTAGGCTTACTGGTTGCCCCAGATTGTCCTTTCGTGTGAATGTAAGTGCGAATGTAAGTGTGTTGCCCTGCGATGGTCTGGCGGGCTGTTGAGGGTGTACCCCGCCTTCGCACGCAAAGTGTCGGCTGAGATAGGCTCCGGCTGAAATGACTCAGCGGGAATCATTTATTTAATTTCATGGTGTAATCTGTAAGCTTTTACAGTTGTATGCAAAGCATATCATCTCACAAAAAAAAATTATTTATACTAAGGTGGAAATACTACTAATCATATCAGAAGTGTATTTTTCTCTTCGCCCTCCCGGATGCCGTAGGATCCCGGTGACGTTGTTGCTGTGGTGTTTATGAGAGCAGGAGGATCACAGAGGAGGATAATCTCCATCATCTCCAGCACTGAGGTGTGAGCTCAGCCCTGTATCCCTGCAGTGCTGCTTAATTCCCCCTCTCTGCTTCTTTATCAATCAAATGGCAGCTCAGAAAATAAACGAGGCACATGAACACATTACCAAAGCGGAGAAATGGTGAGAAAACCCCTCTAATATCATTCCATAGCTTTGTATGTTAGCAGTTAGCATGTTAGCTCTGTATAAACCGAGCAAGCTGTGTGCACGTGCATTGTATCCATAGTGCATGTCGTGTGTGACGTCATTCGTGTTTGTGTATTCATTATATATATATATATATATATATATATATATATATATGAAAAAAAACATCACTGTCTAATAGTGGTATGGGCTGTTGCGCATGCGCGGTGTAGTGCAGGCGGTTGCTGGGGTGACAGCTGTAGTGATGTTGATCCTGTGGACTAGATGATGTGTGTGTAGGTCATTCAAACAAACAAAGGTGTGTCTGACACCTCGAGTTGTCTTTCCGAAGCGTAAAGACCAGCATGACCAAGTGGAAGCCGGACTACGATGGAGCGGCATCCGAGATGGCTAAAGCCGGTGAGCAAAATAAATAAATATAATTAAATAATGTAGCTGATGACATTTACTATTAGTCGCAGGAAGGCTGGAGCCTGTATCGGCCGACACTGGGCGAAGGCAGGGTAGACCCTGAACAGCTTGCTAGGCCATCACAGCGCATCACACACTCACACTCACACTCACACCTTGCGGCAATTTGGGACAGCCAGTTAGGATGATGTGCATGTTTTTGGGCTGTGGGAGGAAACCGGACTATCCGGAGGAAACCTACGCAAGCACGGGGAGAACATGCAGACTCCACACAGAAACGCCCCGAGCCCAGCCTGGGACTTGAACCCAGGACCTTCTTTCTGTGAGGTGGATGTGCTAAGCACTACGCCCAAGACATATAGTACATAGAAAAATACAAATATACAAATCTTATATAATTGAACAACACACACACACACACACACACACACACACACACACACACACACACAGTATATATTTACTATCCCTTTTGTCATGATACTTACTATTTATTATAACTAGTGTTGTAGAATAATTAATAAAGAGTTTAATGATATTTAACTAATTATATTCTATAACAAAGTAATTATTGTGTAATTACTATATATTAATAAATAATAGAGTCCATAACCTTTTCGCAGCTGTGGCTTTCAAAAATGCTAAGCAGTTTGAACAAGCAAAGGATGCGTACCTGAAGGAGGCGGAGTACCACACGGAGAACAAAGCGTATCCTTTTTTCCAGTGCTGACCACACTGCCTTACTGGTATAATACTAGATCTAGGTATCTATCTGTGGTGTCTGTATTGGTCAAAAGGTTTTGATAATTTTCTTTAATAGAAGCTCTGGAAATAGCTCCAGGTTAAAGCTTTACATGATTTTACATGAAGGTGCCGGGCTCACGATCAAGAGATCATGGGTTCGAATCCCCGTTGGACCCCCACCGTGCTAAGACCCCTGGGCATGGTCTTAACCACAAGTGTGCCTCTGTCCACCCAGCAGTATAATTGGGTACCAGTAAAGATACTGGGAAGGTAACTTGCGATGGACTACCGTCCCATCCAGGACAGTTGAACTCCTAGTTGCTTCACGCTACAGAAACTGGGGATAAGCACCAGCCTGATGAGCCACTAGGCTCGAGTGTAACAGACTTACCTTACCTTACCTTATCATATACTACACACACACACATATATATATATATATATATATATACAGTAGGGCGTGTATGTATATATATATGCAGGTGATTATACACCACCACTTGTGTAATAAAAGGTCGATCTTTGAATAAAATGAATTAATATCGAAAAGAATAGATTTTTTGAACCCAGCCCTACTGATTTATCTTCATTTTGTAAAGTTGACTAAACCATTCCATATGGTATAAAGCTAGGCTGTCTATGAGGTTTATTTTCGTTCAGCCTATCAGAGATGATTTCATCATACAGACTATTTTATGATTTATAAACCAGAAGGAACACTTTCATATTGATTATATAACAAACTGGAAGCTAGTGCTTGGTTATTTTTAGGATGTAAAATAAATTGTTTATTCCTTTATAGTGACATTTAATGATATAGAATGTCTGCAAGACAAGTGAGCTACTGTCACTTACTGTTACTGTTATTGCTTACCTTAGAGCAGCAATGACCAGTCGCTTCTTCACCCGCTTCTTTTTTATTAAAACCAAAAATAATAATAATAATGCTATATAATAAATAATAAAGTGTCTAATTTTACAAAAAATATCATCCCACAAATTCTTTTTTTAAAATTTAATTTTAAATGTATTTTTCCCTATGAACGAGTTGTTACCATTAAAAAAATTTAATAATGTTTTATTCATTCATTCATTCATTCATTTATTTTCATTCATTCATTCATGGGTCGAGGGGAGGCTTGTGCCGATCTCAGCCGACCCCGGGCGAAGGAGGGGTACACCCTGAGCAGCTCGCCAGACTATCACAGGGCAACACACACACAACCATTTACACTCACACTCACACCTAGGGGTGATTTGGAACAGCCAATTAGCCTACTGTGCATGTTTTTGGACTGTGGGTGGAAACCGGAGTACCCAGAGGAAACCCACACTAGCATGGAGAGAGCAGACAAACTCCACACAAAATCTCCCTGAGCCCGGGAATCGAACCCAGGCCTTCCTGCTGTGAGGTGGACGAGCTAACCACTGTGCCATCGTGCCGCCTCTAAAAAAACAGTATTAAATTTTTTCTTTGCAATTTTTATTTTATAAACTGTTTATTTTTTTTCTTATGAATGAGTCGTTACCATTAAAAAAAATGAAATAAAGTTTAACTAGAGTTTAATATTCTTCTGTGATGTTCCATGTAGACAGAATTAATGTGAGGGCTGCTATTACATTATTATTACATTACATTATTATTGTCTGCTGTTTGTATAAGAAATAAATTGCCTAATAATAAATGATCAGTACTGTGTTATAAATTGGTATCGAGGGTAATTTTAAAACTGTGATGCCAGTTAACTTTGGTGTTTTACTAGAGGAGGCTGGAGCCTGTATCAGCTAACACTGGGCGAAGGCGTGATACACCCTGAACAGGTCGAGAGTCTGCAGGGTCAACACATACAAGACCATTTATACTCACCTAGGGGCAATTTGGAACAGTCAATTAGCCTAATATGCATGTTTTTGGACTGTGGGAGGAAACCAGAGTAACCCACGCAAGCACGAGGAGAACAAGCAAACTCCATGGGACTCGAACCCAGGAACTGTTTGCTGTGAAGCGGACGTGCTAACCACTACGGCACCATGCCGCCCGGCGTAAAATTGAGCAATAAAGAGTGAATGAGCTCTGTAACATATTTTAATAGGAAATAATTCCACATATTATCTGTTAATTAGACTGTAGTGGTGTTTCACGGAGTTGAGCAGTTTATTTCCAAAACACCTTAATCAAGTTAAACATCTTTAAAAAAAAAAAAAACAGGTGTTCATATATTGAAAAAATCGTTATGGTTATGAATCTAGTTTTCCAGTGAAGTATCCAGACTGCACAATTCTGCAAAAACACAAATACACACAATGTTTATTATGAAACTCTAGCTATCTATCTCTGCCAAGGAAGTTATGTTTATCCTCGGTTCGTGTGTTTATTTTTTTTTGTTAGCCGGGTTACACAAAAAGTTATATTCAGGAAATTTCCATCAGAGGCGGAGCTTCTTCCATGTCCAAAGCTTCGCCTCTGTATGATTTTGGAGATGATCCGGACGAAATTCTGTATCCAGGAATTTTTTTAAAGGATTCTTTAACAGTGTGAAATAGGATGATTTTTGACATCACATTCCCTTCATATTAGGGATTTCTGGGCTTGGCAGAGGTTTGCGCTCTCTGAGTGTTCTTTTTCTGCTCTAGTTGAAACTTTGCTTAATGATTCTTTTTTTAAATCGAGTGCAATACAACTGCATAGCGTATACAGCAATCATACTGACCTAATGTGTTATTGTTCATAAGCTCAGACGCTCGGCTTGCTTTCGGAACAAATTCCTTGCTGATTGGGAAACGGTGCGTTCCCTTGCTACAACGTGACACACCACCACACATTAGTATGCTTCCAAATGAAATATGTTATGAGATATTGATTAGTCCTGACCATATGACAGTTTATAGCTGTTATAGGTCATAAAGAACATTTTTGCATGGAAGTTCCACAAGATTAGATGCACCCATAAATGGATAAAATGTATGACCTGTCATCATGAAAACAAAATTAAAATTGCATTGTTGTGCAAACTACTGTTATCCTCCTCCTCCTCATCATCATCATCATTTGCCAAACCGCTTGATCCTATTAGCGTTGCGGGATGGCAGGGTACACCCTGAACAGCTCGCCAGACCATCGCAGGGCCAACACACACACCACCAATCACACTCACTCTCACAACTAGGGGCAATTTGGAACAGCCAGTTAGCCTAATATGCATGTTTTTGGACGATGAAAGGAAACCGGAGTACCCAGAGGAAACCCACGTAAGCACGGGGAGAACAAGCCTCGAACTCAGGACTTTCATGCTATTAGGCGAACCGCCACCACGCCGCCCTGACTGCTGTTGTACTGTAGGTTAAGTGTGTGCTGGTGTATGAAAAAAATGATCTCGGGATTTCAGTGATACACAGTGTTTTGATCACAAACAAATCTGTAACACTAATTAAGCACGTGGTCTCTTCCATGAACTCCTAGTACGATGTGTGTATGCAGCGCCACTTGGTGGTCCGTTGAGAAATGACATCTATATTCATTCCTATGATTTATTTAGGTTTACCTACCTACTAGCTGTCCTTCAACATCAGCATGACCTCATCGTTTTTTTGTTTTTTGTTTTGGCATGACAGTGATGTCAATACTGCGATGTGTAGTGCGAACCTGATTTGAATCAGCGAAGCGGCAGCCTTTTATAGGCTACGTCACGCGATCCATCGTCAGGGATACACTGCTGCGTAAGTTAGACTATCGTTGGACATTTGCGAACTCTGCCAACATGCTAGGCATTCGCTGGTATAAGTTATACGTAGGTCCAAAGTATGCTAGACGTTATATTCAACTTATGAGTAACAAATGACGTGTGTGAACGATTGCATAACTTACCTACAACTTATGGCAACTTACCTGCACCAGGATCGTATTTTAACGACTGTAGCTTCGACCAGGAGCCATCCAGGCCCGCCAGATTACACAGGCTTCTCCGTCTCCTCAAAACCTTTCCAACGAGTCGATATGCAAACACATATACATCTATCCACATATTCACACACATGCACACACAGAAGGGTGCATGGTATACACAGGGTGAGAGGTAGAGCTTTTTAATCATAAGGTGCATGATGCTAACAGGTTATATGATGTTCGAGACCTGCTCTAAACATGAGTATTGCACTTAAAGAGTAAGAGTTACTGAGGTGGGGAACGTCCCTGATGATCTTGATGGCTCTGCTCCGGCAGCACCTGGATGTAGATGTCCTGCAGCGAGGGCAGATCAGATCCAATGCAGCGCTCGGCTGCCTTGATCACTCTCTGCAGGGCTTTTCGGTCTTGTACGGTGCTGTTGCCAAACCATGCTGTGATGCTCATGGTCAAGGCGGTCCTTTACCAGCCTCTCAAAGCACTTCATCATGATAGGTGTGAGTGCTACTGGGCGGTAATCAATGAGGGTGGAGGTTGTGGTTTTTCTGGGTACCGGTACAATTATGGCAGTCGTGAAACAGGATGGAACCACAGCCTGGTGCAGCGAGGTGTTGAAAATGTCTGTGAGAACCTCAGCCAGCTGGTCAGCACTTTCCTTGAGCACCTTTCCTGATATGTTGGCGGGGCCAGCTGCTTTCCGGGCGTTAACCTTCCTCAGGGTTCTCCGGACATCAGCTGGGTCCAGGCAGAGTGAGTGCTCATCTGGACGAGGAATCGATTTTTTTCTTTGGGTGGTGTTTAGTGCCTCAAACCTCCCAAAGTGGTTGTTTAGTTCGTTGAGGAAGCTGATGTTGTTCTCACAGGAGGGGGGTGGGGCCTTGTAATCAGTATATAGGGGCCTTGTAATTGGTATCGGTAAATCTTATTTATAGCCTGTAAACTATAGTAGTAATGAATGTTTTTTTTTCTATAAGGATATTTTGATCATAATAATGATCGTGGTTTGCACGTCCGCCTCACAACAGGAAGTTCCTGGGCATGAATTCTGAGCTCGGCACGAGCGTTTTTTGTGTGGAGTTTGCATGTTTTCCCTGTGCTTGCGTGGGATTCCTCCGGGTACTCCGGTTTCCTCCCACAGTCCAAAGTCATTCACATTATTATCACTGTCTGTTTTGAGCCTAGGTGTGAATGTGAATGGTTGTGTGTATGTTGGCGTTGGCCCTGTGATGGTCTTGCAAGCTGCTTAGGGTGTACCCGCCTTCACACAATGTCGGCTTAAATAGGCTCCAGCCTCCTTAGTAGGATTCAGCAAATGAATAATGATAATTCTCATGATTTTTTATTTTTTTTGATTATTCATTCATTCATTCATTCATCTTCTTCTGATTATTATTATTTATTTTTTCATGATTATGTTTTTTTTTTTTTTTTTTTACATATATGGAAAAAATTCAATCGCTAAACTTTTCCATATGGTTTGAAGTTCATTCATGCTATGCAAAAGTGAAAAAAAAACATTTTGCGACACCTTTCAATTTTTCTGAAAAAGTTTTGTTCAGCATAATTCAATACATTTTTACCAAAAAATTATAGAGAAGTAATTTTCTTTTTATTAGGAGCCTTTTTAGAGAAAAGTGGTGGGGTATAACCTTCACTGCACACTACTGTGTATACTTATTTAAAAAAAAAAATTGTTGTATATACAGTATCAAACTGTATATACAGTTTGAATGTGTAATTTTCTTCACACACACACACACACACGCACACACAAGAAGTATGTGTTATGTAGCAATTTATTTTGATTTAAATTTTTTGATTTTGATATACTGTATTAATTCCGCAAGAGTAATTATTGCCTCTGAATTTAACCCATCCAAAGTAAGCACACACACACACACACACGGGTAAATAGTGAGCACACACACTCGGAGCAGTGGGCTGCTACACATTGGGGTTCCCGGAGAGCAGTTGGGGGTTAGGTGCCTTGCTCAAGGGCACTTCAGCCATGAAGGTGGAGGAAGGGAAGGTGCAACTCACTCCCCCACCGCCACACATTTTTCAGTCCCAAAGCTGCTTCTCAAACCATTATGTTACGGCTGCCCCATTTATGAATTGGGATAAGAAATATATAGGAAGCCAATTGGTAATTATTAATTTATTAATTTTTAAAATGAGTAGTGGAGAAGGTTTAGGATTATAGGAGGAAGCCTTTACTTCTTTTGCTTCTTATTCTTATGCCTACATTTCTTCCTACTCTCTTTTCGGTTGAGTTAATATTGCTTTTGCTTTTTATCGTATTATTTTCACATGTTCGTAATAAACCCTTTATTCATTCATTCATTTACAAGACTTATACATAAACATACATATACATAGTATTCAGGTTGATGGAATTGACCGTCCGAAAACACCTGTCAGAGATCCCAGGCCGACCCGCGAGGGAAGCTATTGATTTTGCCTTTGCTGGTGAATTGTGCAATCACTCTGTTAATTGTGGAAGAGGAATCCCAAGGTTTTGAGGAGAGACCCAACATGATGATCATGATGATGATACAGACTAAGTTCACCCTCAGACCAACCCACACGACACCCTCTTTTTAAATTAGACAACTCTTTTGCTCCAGGTGTTCCGAGCATAGCAAGTTGCTATATACTGTAATCTAAAATACATTATAATCATATATTTACAAAACTGATGAAAAGAGTTTCCCAGATAATACTCTGTAATGATGGGCGGTTGGGGGTGTATTTACTTTTGAGGTGGCAGCATGATGGCATGGAGGTTAGCATATCTGTCTCACAGCAAGAAGGTCCTTGGTTCGAGTCCCGGGCTCGGCTCGAGCGTTTCTGTGAGGAGTTTGCATGTTCTCCCCGTGCTTGCATGGGTTCCGTCTGGGTACTCCGGTTTCCTCCCACAGTTGAAAGACATTCACATTAGGCTAACTGGCTAACTGTTTCAAATTGCCCCTCGGTGTGCTTAAGTGTGAATGGTTGTCAGTGTGTTGCCCTGTGATGGTCTGGCAAGCTATTCAGGGTGTATCCTGCCTTCACCCAGAGTTGGTTGAGATAGGCTTCAGCCTCCCTGTGACCCTAATAGAATTAAGTGGTTTGGCAAACGAGTAAATGAGAGTAAATATATGTAAATATAACTTTTTTCAGCTCCAAACTTTCAGAAACTTTGCTATAAGGGCCTTTTGATTTCAAATATTCATTCACTCATTCCTAGGGGAGATTTGGAACAGCCGGTTAGCCTACTGTGCATGTTTTTGGACTGTGGGAGGAAACCAGAGTACTCGGAGGAAACCCATGTAAGCACGGAGAGAGCATGCAAACTCCACACAGAAACGCCCGAGCCTGGGAATCGAACCCAGGACCTTCTTAGGTGGACATGCTAACCACTACACCACTGTGCCACTGGGAAGATCACTTATCACAAAGGGAGAATTAGCGAATGGAGAACTGTGCCAGGGCAGACGCGACAGCGGAGCCCTACGGAAGCACCATAAAGACCAGCTGAAGCGCCAGCTTGGTACAGCTAGTATTGGAGGAAAAGACTGGGGAAAGATAGGGGCAGCTGGAGGGCAATAACCAAGCTAGGTGCAGAATTTGTGGCAACAAGAAGAGCAGCAGCTGATGAAAAGCCAAAGCAGAGAAAAGCGACAGCCGCCCGGACCCCTCCAACGCAGGGATTTAGATGTCGGCATCCATAGTCATCAGAAGGCGTGCTCTCGCTACCAACTTTCTTCCTAATGATCTTCGGAGGCGAGGAATCTGCCATCAATCATCATACCAATGCCTTAATCATTCCCTTTTCACTTCCTGTCTGCGCTCTAGGGGAATTTTATAATATACAGTAATTTTGATTATAATGATACAGGATATGACATCAGAATGGAGGAAATGTATTTGTCTGTGAGACTTTGACCGTGACATGAGAATAAGTGCCAATGACGATGCGATGAACAATCAGAATAAAATAACAGAATAAAATATCTACAGTTGAACAGGATGGAAGGGGGTTATTAAAAGTGGCACAAACGACTGATAAGTAGAACAAGCATGCTAATCATCAGGAAACGCAGACTTGTGTTAGCTGCTGCTGCTGCGGATGCGCTACTGAAACATGGACAGTCCTGAGAATCCTCGATGTGCCTCGTTGTGGTTTTGTCCCTCCGCCTGATCTGCTCCAAAGCTCCTTCCTTCTTGCTCTCTTGAAGCTCCTGTTGACCAACAGTGGATGTCAGAGAGATGTCACCAATGTGATAAGGGGACGGGTCAGGGCAGTTCAACCAATCTGAGGCCACAGGTCGGGGGAAACCCTCCTCAGGGGCGGAGCCTGGGTGAGCAAATTTCCAATAGTGAGAGCCTTTGAAGAGGAAGAGAGAACCTGATAGACAAAGAGGACAGAGAAATGAAAAGGGCTTATGAACGCACTCAGGAATTTTGTTGGTGTGTGTGAGAGGTTTAATGGTGCGTCTGAGAAGTTAGATGGTGAATGAGAGGTTTGGTGGTGTGTGTGTGAGAGTTGTGATGGTATGTGGGTGTGAGAAGGGGTTGATGTTGTGTGTGAAAGGTTTGGGTGGTTGTGAGATAAGTTTGATTGTGTGTGAGACGTTTGATGGTGTGTAAGGAAAGTTAGATGGTATGTGAGTGGTTTGATGGTGTATTTGAGAAGTTTGATGGTATGAGTGAGATGTTTAACGGTGTGTGAGAAAGGTTTGATGGTGTGTGAGAGAGGTTTGATGGTGTGTGAGAGAGCTTGCATGGTGTGTGAGAGGTTTGATGGTATGTGAGAGAGCTTTCATGATGTGTGAGAAAAGTTAGATGGTATGTGTGAGAGGTTTGATTGTGTGTGAGAGGTTTGATGGTGTGTGAATGGTTTGATGGTATGTGAAAGAGGTTTGATAGTGTGTGAGAGGTTTGACGTCATGTGTGAGAGGTTTGATGGTATGAGTGGGAGGTTTGCTGTCATGTGGAAGAGGTTTGATGATGTGTGAGAGAGGTTTGATGGTGTGTGAGAGAGGTTTGATGGCGTATGTGAGAGATTTGATTGTGTGTGAGAGGTTTGCTGGTATGTGAGAGAGGCTTAATTGTCTGAGAGAGGTTTGATGGTGGGTGTGAGAGAGGTCTGATGGTGTGCGTGAGAGGATTGATGGTGTGTATGAGAGGATTGATGGTGTGTATGAGAGGTTTGATGGCATGTGTGAGAGGTTTGATGGTGTGTGAGAGGTTTGATGGTGTGTGAGAGGTTTGATGGTATGTGAGAGAGGTTTGAATGTGTGTGATAGAGGTTTGATGGCATGTGTGAGAGGTTTGATAGTCTGTAAGAGAGGTTTGAAGGTGTGTGATAGGGGTTTGAATGTGTGTGAATGAGGTTTGATGGTGTGTGAGAGGTTTGATGGTGTGTGAGAGGTTAGTTCATTCTTTCCTCCTCACCGTTGGTCTCTGTAATAATTCCATTTACTCCTCCTCCAATGAGCTCTGTCCACACCTGACCGCTTTCTTCTCGCATTCCTCCTGACCCCCACACCACTCCTTTATCAGGGTCCCAGTGCACACCGTGTTTCTCTTCATCTGAGTCTGCAGGATTCAGATCCGACAGCGGCTGGGGGAAACCATCCTGCAGGGACAGATCCTTAAACAGCCAGAACTTAGAACCTGAAAACACACCATAGCACTGGATTATATTATGGATAACTAAGTCGTTAACATACAGCATACAAACAACTATACAATAAAATAGAACTGGAGTGGCCCTGCGATGGCCTGGCGAGCTGTCCAGGGTGAACCCCGCCCTCGCCAAGAGTTGGCTGAGATGGGCGCCAGCCTCCCCGCGACCCTAATTAGGAATAAGCGGTTCAGAAAATGAATGAATGAATGAATCGAACTATAGTAAAAGTGTCAAAGCATGCATGCATGAAGCATCAATTTTGGGCAAGTCAGCGAAAGTAACACATCAATGAATAAAACTGTTAAAAACGTCACATTCAGCCTTATATAATGTTATTATCACTGCAGTGATTAATAATTGATTAATTATTAATTACAAATAAATTCATAATCACTCCAGAGAGTAGCAATAACGTGTTTGTATGAATGAATTAGAGATGCAGTAAATATGGCATTCACTAAATTCTCATTTTTGCCAACGCTGACAAGTTTCTTTGTCATCCTAATTGCACCTTAACAGATCATCAGGATTGAAGAAAATCAGTTGTAAACATTCTTATGTATTAATTCTGTCTGTTACAATTTTTATTCTGTCCATAACAGCTTTAATTCTGTCTGTTACAATTTTAATTCTGCCTGTTACAGCTTTTATCCTGTCTGTTACATCTTTTATTCTGTCCGTTAGAGCTTTAATTCTGTCTGTAACAGCTTTAATTCTTTCGGTTACAACTTTAATTCTGTCTGTTACAATTAAAATTCTGTCCGTTACAACTTTAATTCTGCCTGTTACAATTAAAATTCTGTCCATAACAGTTTTAATTCTGCCTGTTGCAGCTTTATTTCTGTCTGTTACATCTTTAATTCTGTCCATTACAGCTTTAGTTCTATTTGTAACAGCTTTAATTCTGCCTGTTACAGCTTTAATTCTGCCTGTTACAGCTTTAATTCTGTCTGTTACAACTTTAATTCTGTCTATTACAGCTTTAATTTTGTCTGTTACAATTTTAATTCTGCCTGTTACAGCTTTTATCCTGTCTGTTACATCTTTTATTCTGTCCGTTAGAGCTTTAATTCTGTCTGTAACAGCTTTAATTCTTTCGGTTACAACTTTAATTCTGTCTGTTACATATATTATTCTGTCCGTTACAACTTTAATTCTGTCTGTTACAATTTTAATTCTGTCCATAACAGCTTTAATTCTGTCTTTTACAGTTTTTATTCTGTCCATTACAGCTTTAATTCTGTCTGTAACAGCTTTAATTCTGCCTGTTGCAGCTTTAATTCTGTCTGTTACAGCTTTAATTCTGTCCATTACAGCTTTAATTCTGTCTGTAACAGCTTTAATTCTGCCTGTTACAGCTTTAATTCTGTCTGTTACAGCTTTTATTCTGTCCATTAGAGCTTTAATTCTCTGTTACAATTTTAATTCTGCCTGTTACAGCTTTTATCCTGTATTTTACATCTTTTATTCTGTCCGTTAGAGCTTCAATTCTGTCTGTAACAGCTTTAATTCTTTCGGTTACAACTTTAATTCTGTCTGTTACATCCTTTATTCTGTCCGTTACAGCTTTAATTCTGCCTGTTACAGCTTTAATTTGGTCTGTTACAACTTTTATTCTGTCTGTTACAGCTTTTATTCTGTCTGATAAAGCTTTACTTCTGTCTGTTACATCTTTTATTCTGTCTGTTACAACTTTAATTCTGTCTGGTACAACTTCTGTTTGCTACAGCTTTATGTCTGTTTTTTTTACAACTTTAATTCTGTCTGTTACAACTTTGATTCAGTCTGTTACAACTTTCCATGTCTGTTATAACTTTGGGTCTGACTATCACAGCTTTACTTCTGAATTTCTGTACAGAAAGATTCATCATAACAACAATGCAAGTATATTTTCCTTTTATGTGATGTGTCCACCATGTTTTATAAAGTGGATAGTCCTTTTAATACAGCCATCCAGTGCATTTCCACAGAGAAGCCCATGTGTGGTTTCAGTATTAAAGATTTTTATTTTCATAAGATCAGCAAATATATGTAACAGTCTGTAATTTAAATGGATACATGGGAGTGTACCACTGACCCCAATATCAACTGGAGAGTTCAGTTTCTTTCATTTGAAATATTTATAAATGCTTAAATACTGTTTCTGACTACAGAGATATTTTCAACTGATACTACCGGTAACATCTTCACCAAAACATTATTTCGATTTCTTTCATTCTTGAACTCAGTCAGATGTGATGCAAGATGTTCGGTGAAGAACAAGGACATTTGGAGAAACTGACCACTGATGAAGATGATGGCATGATCCTCATGTCTCTCCAGTACGGCCCTCAGTGGGGGCAGAGGTGTGGGCAGAGCTGCCCAGAGTTTGCGCACGGATACAGCTTTCCGAGAGACCAGACCTCCTCTGTTCACCCTCCACATACTCAAACCTGAGAACAGATTTCAGTTTTATAGTTTATTTATAGTTCAAGCTACTTGATAATGTAAAGTTTAGAAAGATGATATGCCATCGAATGGGAACCAATTCAAACTTTCAGAAAGATGAGTTTGGTGTACAGGATGTTCAATGACCTGGTGGGTATATCTCCAAACAAGCAGGAAAGAAAATTGTATAAATGTATAGCAGGAGAGTATTTACATATCAAAGGTGTGTGTGGGGGGGGGGGGGGGGGTACTCAGTAGGACACGCTGCTCTTAAAAATAAAAATATTTATATTTATTTATTTATTTATTTGTTTGTTTGTTTTTGGTATTGATGTTTTTGTTCAAATTGCATAAAATCATGTTACAAATAATAATAATAATAATAATAATAATAATAATAATAATAATAACAATGGTGCCATGGTAGCAAGTGGTTGGCATGTCTGCCTCACAGCAAGAAGCTCCTGGGTTCGAGTCCTGGGCTTGGTGAGGGCATGTCTGTGGAGTTTGCAAGTTCTCCCCATGCTTGTGTGGGTTTTCTCCAAGTACTCTGGTTTCCTCCCACAGTCCAAAGACGTGCACATTAGGATTGCCCCTAGGTACAAGCGTGAATGGCTCTGTGTGTTTGTTGGCCCAGCAATGGTCTGGTGAACTGTTAAGAATGTAACCCACCATTGTCCAGAGTCAGCTGAGATGTTTCAGCAAACTCTCTCTTAACAACTTGTTACAGAAAACAGAAGCACTGACACTGGAGACTCCTTCCATAATCATTTAAATGAAATGTCTCTTTATGGAAACTATCACCATAGCATTATAACACTATGTATATTTTCATTTCATCACTGAATGAAATGAATTCATTAATGAAGGCATTAATACAAACCTGTGATTTGCAGCTTAATTAATATTAGAGCTGCTGTTAGATAAAAAAGCATCAACACCTTCTCACGTGTGCTATCATCCTTCACAGTTACAGAAATGAATATTGATGGGATCTCATTTCCCAGCTTCCACCTGGTACACACTGTTATGTGTACCAACATACAGCATGTGAAACATAAAATATCACATTTAACCTGCTTTGTGGGAGATGAAGCGATTTTAAAATATATATGT
>JBCNYH010000016.1:18649263-18665425 GCA_039654325.1 Tandanus tandanus | reverse complement strand
GATAGTGGGGCTTGAACCCCTGACCTTGGGATCAGTAATCCAGCACCCTACCACCAGGCCACCACTGCCCCTGTTATATTTAATAATAAATATAATATCTATATATTGAATATCATATACTTGTGAAGGGAAACTTTGAAATTAAAATATTCAGAATATTTTTCCCACATTGGGTTGTGGCCTCCTGAATATCACCCCAAATCACTTTGCATTACAAATTGGTGGGACTGTAGCTCAACAACAAGACTAGTCATCTACTTGGCAGTAACCAAAGTGACTAAGGTGCATTTTCTCTAGAGGAAATATCGATTGCTTGCTGTTAATTAAATTATAGATTTTAGGTTTTCGAACATTTCCCTGTTGAAGGTTGGACCCAACCTCTTCACACCTTTCGTAATCCCTGTAATATTAGAATTTACATATAAGAATAATATTTTTCTGTTTCTACAGTCTGTACTTGTTTGACTAAATAAAAAGAAAAGTTCAGGTTTCTGGATTTATTCTTATTTAATTCACTTTTAAATTCTAAGCATTGTGTCAAGTTTCAGTGCCACTCTTTGGAGCCCCCTATCCCCTTTTGAGAAAAATGGATGCAACATAGAAACTATTTGACAGAGAGGGTGCAAAAGTTCACATTTATTAATTTGGTGGGTAGGGGAACATTTTGTGGCAAACTGAAGAAAACCTGAGGATAAATGGTGTAACATGACATCAAACAGTGTTCAGGGAAAGAGTAATGTTACAGTGAAGAATAATATTCTAAACAGTGATGCGCTTCCAAATTCATGGCAACAGTTTGGGGAAAAATATGAGTGTGATGGTCAGGTGACCACAGTCTGTTGATCTCACCTAAAAGAAAAAGCTTGTCCAGGCAATATTTCCTATATGCTTATCCTGTCATGTATTAAACTCGGTATACTTATACATCTTGAGAAGCGGGAGTGTCACGTAACAACATTAGGTCACTGTGACCTTGACCCTGGACCTCACTTCAAAGATAAAAGCTCGTCCTGGACATATTTTCTCTATGGTTTGCCTTACACATACGAAATTAGGTTGTATGGTCAGGTCACTCGCTTCAGGGTCAAGGTCATGGCTTACAATCAAGAGTCAAATTACCTTTGGAGACCTTTTGTTAATTTCCCCTTGATTTAGTTTCCGACCAATCGGACACTTATCTCATGACAGCAACCAATCAGAAAGGGCGAGGGTCACCATGTGTTTTCTCTGAGCCACGCAGTGCCAGCCCACCACATTTTTTTTCTAACTGTTGCTTATGCAACACCAGGAAGGCTGAAACAATCTTTGAGGAAAGCGGGAAGGTTGATTGGCTACTGTCACTGTGAGAGACAGGAAACAGAGTACGGCATCCCTCCCTGAGAACTCGGCCAATTCGCTCTTTTAAAAAAAATTCTAGACGGATTATATATATATATGACGTAATTTACGTAGCAGCAAACGCAAACAAATGGCTTGAATAATTTTTCAGATCAAATCTAAAGCACAACACGTTTTCAGTTCCCCACTACGACTTTAGATAATACCAGTTTACAGTCTGATTTACAAAAGCAGAAGAAAAACCGGTTTAATTTTATATCCTCACCAACACAACAGTGTGTCCATTTGTTTACCCGCATGCACGGCTAACATCACAACAGTGTTTTGGTCAAAACATTATTTAAACATTACATTTTTTAACTATTTCTGAATCAAAAGCAAATCTTTATGTACAGGAATTGGAATTGCTTAAATTCAAACGATGCCCAACCCTCATATAAAGGCATTAGGAATCAAAAAAAAAAAAAAAAAAGCTTTGAAGGAAGTAATGCAAATTGTTGGCACCTCTGGTGGGAGAGTTCACAGACAGTATCTACAGTAGTACAAAACTTCTCCAGCTTTGATAATCTGCATATAAGGCCTAGCAATATGTAAATCAAGCAGGTAGTTACAAGTAACCAGTTAGTTCATTATTACTACCTCCACCCAACACTGAGTTTCAGCTGAGGTATTGTAATCATCTGCATGTTTTGCTAGTCAGTTTACCTGTGAACAAAATCCTGACCACACCCATACATGGATTTACACCAAACTTGGTGGGAACATTACCCTACTTGAGTCCCAAAGATTGTTTGATTTTTGAATGTCAAGATCAAAGATGAAGGTCAGAGCAAGGTCACAAAGTTTTTTAGAAAGATTGCCGATAGACATCCGTTACTATGGAACACTAATAGGAAACCATATATGTACTTTGAAATGAGACTTTTGACATTGAGTGACCTTGAAACTTTAATCCCCAACCATCTTGTAAAGGTCTTCAAAGATTTTTTTTCTATGTCATGTACTATTCAACATATTCTAAGATGAGCGAATGGCTAATTAAAACAAGCACACACATATAGGGGCTATTTGCTGCATTAGCATAGCCGCACAAGGGATGTGACGTATGCTAGTGTAAACGAAGGTTCTTTCACTCTGATTTATATTTTAAAAATATATTTTTTGTGCCCATGTATTTTTAGGTTCTTATCGATATCACCGGGCACCAATTTTCGTCAGACGGACCGAGACCTTCACAAAGACTGAAGAAACTGCCATGTTCCACTATAGAGATCATCGATTTGAATAATGTATCCGAATCATGTGAGAACTTTACAGCCAAGCCACGTGGAAAGGCTCACCAGTTGTCGTATGCACTGAATCATGAAAAAGATGTGATTTGTTTGGACTCTGGTGATGGCCATGGTGGTCAGTCTCCTGTTCTTGTGTCATGTGATGAAGAAAACTCTTACGCAAACCAGCACAATGGGGTTCAGTCATGTTTACGAGATAGCAGCACACACAGGTCAATAAATGTTTCTCACCGTTCAAGTCCCAAAGATATCTCACTCACCTCTGAGCCTTTAAATGGACTCTCAGAGCTTTCGGAAGCACAGAACACTAATCACAGACAGCCGACGCCCACGCCACCACCTGCTGAAAAGAACCCAGACCTCGACGGAAGATTGGACTCCCCACGCAGCTGGCTGAACAAAGTTCTCTCGCCTTTTAGCCTCGACAGTCCGTACTACTGCCCGAGTGAAATCGATGCGGCCGTGTTCTCGGACGAATCCCTTATTCTGTACGATGACACCAAGGACCAGAAGTACACACCCTTCAACCTCGATAAAACCGTATTCCCATTCCAGGATGGCGAAAATATGGAACTACACGAAAAAATGCACACACACTTTTTATCAACTTTTCCACAGCTAACACACTCACAGCTAGCCCCACAGATGTTACCGACCTCAGAGCCGACACGCCAGCCCGTCAGTCCTACGTCGACAGAACTCCTCGCTGGTGATTCTCCAGAAACAGGATCTGATCTGGACGTGGAGAGTCCACCCATTAGTCCTGTGAGGTCCGCATACAATCTCAGTCCATCGTTACACTCGGCATTGGGTATCAAAGACTCTGATTCAGTGTTCCAGACGAGCGGTGTGGATGGCGACGGTGCAGGTCTGTCTGAGCAGTGTGTGGAAGACGGACAGCAGATTTCTTTGGTGCAGCTCAAAAAGCTGAAACATTTATTAGGAGGACGAATTCATGACACGGTAAAATTCACTTTACTCTAAATATTCTTGTATATGTACATACAAATTATTTACGCTTAAGCCATTACAGACTGCAGACTGTCTGTAAATCCTAAAACTACCTGTGTTCCAACAGAACGCAGCGGATGAGGACAGCAAAGGCTACGGCATGGCCGAGCCTCTGTGCAGGCAGAGCCTGAGTCTGGTCTACAGCACCATTGAGGAGAACTACACCGAGGGCACTTTGCAGCTTCTCTCGGACCTCATCCAACCTTGTTATTACCCCCCTGCTGACATCACCGCTCACCTCCTAAGGGGAATCCTTCTGGAGCCACAGTGCTCTCAGGTTCTGGCGCTGGAAGCCTACAACCTGCTGATGAGGACACAGAAGTGAGTGAAAACTTCATCATCATCATCATCATCATCATCATCACCATCATCAAGTTTATAGTGGTTGTGGTACTCAAGACACACAGAAAGTATTTGAAAACTCAGATACTACAAATTGCTTGGAAAATGCAACCACAGTGTTGAGCAAAAGATTTGGGGTATAGTTACACCCAATAAAACTATTTGTAAGGAGTAAAGGTGTCGAAGGGGGCTGGTAGCTCATTGGTTATCATTGCTGTCACCCCACAGCAAGAAGGTTTAAGGTTCAAACCCTGGCCAATGGCCTCTCTGTGTAAAGTTAGCATGTTCTCCTTGTGCTTGCATGGGTTTCCTCTAGGATCTCTGGTTTCCTCCAGCAGTCCAAATACATGCACATTAGATCCACTGGTTTCTCTAAATTGCCCATAGATGTGAGTCGGAATATGAAATGTAGCAACAGTATACTCACTTACTCATTATTGATGTGCATGTCGCTTAATCTTAATTAGGGTTGCGGGGAGGCTGGCGCCCATCTCAGCCGACTCTGGCCGAAGGCGGGGTACACCCTGAACAACCCCCCAGGCCATTGCAGAGCCAACACACACACAACCATCCACACTCACACTCGCACCTAGGGGTGTTTTGTTACAGCCAATTAGCCTACTGTGCATGTTTTTGAACTGTGGGCGGAAACTGGAGTACTAGGAGGAAACCAACGCAGGCATGGGGAGAACATGCAAATGTTATGTTTTTATAACGAACAGGTGGTAAATTCAATTCAAAAAGATTTTCCTGTCACTGCACATTTTAATGCATTGTATTGTATTAAAGGTACTGTATGTAAGATTTTGCAGCATCTAGTGATGGGGTTCCAGATTGTGGCCAACTGAAATTTCCTTCCCAACCCCTCCCCTTCGAAGCCTGCATGGTTCTTGGCTACTGTGGGAACATGATGCAAGATGGCCGCCTCCATGAGAGGGGACCCGCTCCCCATGTAGATATAAACAGTTACTGTCTATGGTTCCAAATAAATGTAACAATTTTGATATATGATTTTAGATTAATGTAAACATATTTATTAATGATATACTTCATTTCTGAGATCTGCCAAAATCTTACATATTGGACCTTTAATATGATTGTCATTGTGAAGCCTACATTAAATCTGTATGATGTTACAATCTGCAGCATTGCAGAACAGTAGATCATTATTACTTTAATACACTGGTTCATGTAAAGAAAGTAAAAGAGCAGGATCGTTAATCTATCTGTCAGAGTGATATAAGAGAAAGTCATGGGCCATTAAATCAAGAAATCTTCTTATCCAGATACCATCCTGCAGACAGATCGACTGTCCCATGGGACTGGGAGTTGTTATCATCTGTGATGGCTGAACAGGTAGGAAGCACAAAACACTCCCATTTAACGTCATTTTCTTCCCTCAGTTCTTTTCTTCATACACTTTAAACACGCTTTGCTTGTGTGTTTGTTGTTAAGGATGAGGCGAGGAGGCTGCGCAGTGAAGTGCGCTGTCTGCTGCTTCAGTACGTGCTGCAGGTTTTGGAAGACGATTTCCAGTTCAAGCTCCCGATGCTGCGGCTTCACCTCTCGATGGCTAACGAAATGCTTTCGTGTGATTATAGGTTCAGACAGGTCAGGTGAGTCACCAGCTCCTGAGATCAGTCTCAACTTGCTGTAGATATGTAGGTGTATCAATACAGTACATTTGCTAGACTACAGGAGTTATTTCGTTCTTAATTTTTCTTTTTACTTTCTGCCCTTAGGGAACTCATGAACTGGCTGTTAGATACAGCGAAGCAGTCAGTCTGTACATCTGAGGATGAAGAAATGCAAGAAAGGGAGCGGAACTGCTGTCTAAAGTAAGTTAATAGGAGAAACTGTTCGCTAGTACTGTACACCATGTTTTTTAATTTCTTGTTCTTTTTGGTATAGATTTATTTCTATCCAATACCAAATGTTTCTGACATCACTAGGGAACCCAAACGTAATATTTTGGTTTCCTCAGGGTTCTCTGGTTTTCTCCTACCTCCCAAAAAACATGCAAGGATGAATCGGTTACAATAAATTGCACCAGGTGTAAATAAGTGTGTTAATAACTGAGTTTTATTGCAGTTTTTTGCTAAATAGAAGTGACAATGTTTTTTGAAAAACCCATGTACTAAGTGTCTGTATTTCCACTGAGAGTCTAATATGAGATATATTAGATTATATCATAGCCGGATTTTATCCTCTCACAAAAACTGTTTGTCATGTCAAGGAATGTGACTTAAACATGAATCTTTTTTTATTTTAAATTCTTTCAAAACATGTTACCATCAGATCATCCGAAAAACACCTCATGTGAGCGTAAAAATGTTTTTTTTTTATATGTGTTTTGTGTTCCCCCCCCCTGAAATTCACACAAATTTTAGTCTGCAACTTAAAATTATACATGAGACCGGTGAGTGGAAATGCAGGCTGAGGTGTGTATGTTGTGTGACATCCAACCCAGGGTGTATTCACTCCTGATGTAGTATTCCTAGACTGGCTCAGAATTAACCATGACTCTGAATTATGATATTATTTTTAGATTTTAGATTTTATAAAAACTAATTTATCTAATAAGGATTGATTATGTCCAGTTCTGTACACCATGATTTTTTTCCCCACACGTCCCATCTGTTAAATAAAACTGATTTTCATCTTAAAGAAAAAGACATGCAAGTTGCCTTCAGATTTCTACTAAGAGCTGCACAAACACTGACCTTTACACCCCATGGTGGCTGAGGGTATTTAGTAAATGTGATGAGTGTTAAATAATAAAAGATGATCAGCACAGATATCTCTTTGTTTATTGTATATGCAGGATGCTGCTAATTCTGCAGAGGATGCTGTTATTGGCCATGGAGGTGGACCTTCGACCCACCTGCACCTCCAGCAAGCTCTCTCAGGAGCTGTGTAACAGCCTCAACAGCATGGCACCATGCAGGCGGCTCAGGTAAAAATAAATAAATAAATATGCAAAATGGAAGACAAATAAAATCTGGTGCAAATGGACCTAATTTATTATGGCAAACTAAAAATTTCCAAAAAAGTGCCAGTATATACTACACGGGAATATAAAAAAGAAACTAAAACAAAAGTGTTATAGTTTATTTTTATATATTTTTATTTGAACCATGACAGAGGCAGGGGGGCTCTGTGCACTCTAAGCAGAGCATAATCACTGTGTAACAGCGTCTGTTTAATCTCATTATAAATTTTCGTATATACTTCACACAAACGTTAATAAAAGCAAACTAAAATTAGATTTTTATGGTTTATTTTTGCATATTTTAGCTATGACAGTAGAAGGTGAGCTCCGTGTATCTGTCTATTTACCCCCAGATAGTTAACCAGTCAGGTCGTGACATTCCTTTGTAGTAAATACTAATTGATATTAGCCTTCTAGTAGCATGACTGGTTATTTATGTGATTCAGATTAGCAGAAATGCTAAAATAAAATATTAACTTGTTTATGAATTCCTTATAAGGACAATAACAAAGTGCAAATTATTTAATGCAAGGTTGGAATTCCCACATAGAAGTTTCCGACTTTACTGTAATCGTGAACACTGCATCAATCTGCATCTCATTTCCAATGATGTCACCATAGCAACCTTTTTTCCTTTGTCAGGTTTTTGTTGTTAAGCACCCTGCAGAGCAACCTGCTGAGGTGTAAGATGGTAGAGCTGCTCCTGGATCAGTCGTGCTCTCAGAAGAGAGTGTTGCCCATGTCCTTTAAACTGCTGCTTCACTTCCTGCACACGTCCACGCTGGCACCAGATCCATTGGTGAGACTGCGGCACTTATTTTTATTTCGTCAGCTTTCATCTTAAACGCATTTCCTGATTGCACCGTTGCATGTTGTTGTTGTTGTTGTTGTTTCTAACAGGATGGCACGGAGAGGTGGAGAAGGTGGGATGAGCTCCTGCAGCTTGTCTGGATGCTCATGCTCAGCTATCAGGAAGTTATAACAGGTACCAAGTCTCTGTTTTCTACATTCAGCAAACTCTTTCTGGAGGAAGAGGTTATTAACTACAGTAATCGTTCTTCTTTAACTTTTCTCTGAATCAGGTCATCTCCGCTGCTCCATTACAGAGCGCTTCAAGCTGACCCGTGCTCCCATGTGGACTCAGAACGACCAGGTGACCCGAGCTGCAGTCAAAGAAGCAGCCGAGGCGTTCCTGTTGCGTGCCGTCCAAGATCTCGGCCACGATCTTCCCTCCCAAATTCAAGAGTCATTATCTCAACTTCAAGAACACTTACTGAGCATCTCTCTGCAATAACGGACCAAATAATCTACGTGTACATATGATCGATTATTTTTTATAAATATTTTATTTAAAAAATTTTTTAAACATATGTATTAAGTATTTCTTTGTAGGCGGTTATTGTTTATTTAAATTGTTGAACTGACTGAAATGACTCTGTTTACACAGAGATTATATGGCGAGTAAAAAATAAAATTATCCAAAAAGCAATGAGTGTAAAAATTATTTTTGTTAGGCCCAAATGTGTAAAAAACAACAACAAAACAAACACCAGGGAAATTTATCCAACACAAATCCAACTGCAATTAATTACCTCTGCTACGGAGGTCACATTTTGAAGGTGTTGGTTTGTTTATTATTTATGATGTTGGGGTATTGTCGTTGCCTGCGTCTTTTGTTGCTGTTGCCGTTTCTGTTCCCATCGCTGTCCCCAGGGTGTCCGGGCGATTTCTCAAGAACTGTTTGGCGGATCGTTCAGAAATTTTGCAATCAGTTTTTCTGTGGTGTGTAGGAGTGCATAGGCTTGTCAGTTTCTCTGACCTTTGACTTTGTCTGGGCGAAACATACAATATCGGGGTTGTTGAGAAAAGAAACGAAAATAATATAAGCAGGACAATTAGCAGCCCTGGTGCAGGTTTGCGCTCTCTGATCATAATATACACAATTATTAATTATTAAAATACAACCCCTTCAAACCTTACACCTTCCTAGGGTTTTGGGATACGTTCGAATAGGCTCTCCACCTGCTGCAACCTTGACCTGTATGAATGAACCTGAAAATGAAGATGAACTTATGCAAGATACAAAGTTCAAGCTTTGTGCTGTCAGGTGTGATGTGACATATGGAGGTCCAAAAGTATTGCCACCCCAGTTGCAGCCAGGTTTGACATTTTCAGTTTATGTGAATGAACAGAAATGATTTATGCACTGACAAAAAAAAAATCAGTGCATACAGTTCTGAATGTGCAACAGCTCCAGAGGGAGGATGATGATGATGATGGTGGTGGTGGTGGTGATGCACCTGGGTGAATTGGGCTCAATTAAAGTGAGCTTCCTTTCCTTTCCTTTAGTGCCATGTAGGCAGAAATAACAGCACCCACACGCCATCATGTTGCTCTGCTTACTGTATCCTTAATCAAGTAGCGGATAAAACGAGTTCACCCCGAGCCCAAACCTGGACACCGAGCTCACTTTCTGCAGGGGCTTGGTATGCTTTTAAAGGTAAATACCGAACACTGTATACATTTATCATTTAATAACACTGGCTAAATGTGAGCTGCTTACTCTTTATTTATCTACCTAGCTAGCTCTTTGTGTCCATAACCCCCCCCAAAAAAAAGACTTTAAAAAAAATGTTTTACATCCGCACCTAAATAAATTACATCTTTTAAACAAACAATAATGTCTCAAATTATTCAAGTGCGATTTGTTTACGATTTGTTAACTGCTTCCAGAAATCGCTAGCTATGCTAACTGGCTGAGCTACGCGTCGATGTCATTAAATCCTAGCTAACTACTAGCAAGACCTTGTTTACAATATTTCGTCATGAAATTCAAAATACAGAAGAAAAAAACTCTTCATTATTTTGTACACAATTAGCAACATGACGCGGAAATGAAGACGTTCCTGCGTTTCGACCATTTTCTTCGTATTGTTTTTGTAGCATTAGCATTAGCATTAGCACAAACTCCGATGATGCTAGCAGCTTCCTGAGACGCAGCGCTAGCATGTTAAAGATTAGCTAAATTACGTAACATTTAATTGAGGTAAGAGGGGAAAATCGCTTAAAGTTTAATATTTTTTAAGGTTAACGGGTCACTTTCTTATTTTTTTACGAAGTTATTTCTTATTTGTACAAGTTATGGACGGTAAATTAAAGAATGTTAGCTATATAAATAATAACTAGCTTCCTGAGGAAAACACCTGTATATGTTATCAGTCAGTGTTGTTCTCCAGAGATTTTGTTTATTATGATTTCTCTGTTGATTTAAAAGCTGGTAAACACGTCTATTTACATAAGAAAATACTCGTTATGATAAATTATGTGTCTATAATATGATATTCAGGTTAAATGTTGAATTATCCTGGAATAAAGTAGTTGTAATTCTCTCTAACTCTAGTGATATCCAGGTAAGACTCAATAAAACTACAAAAATATTAAATAATTTGTAAGATTTATTAATCTTTAAATTATATATTTTTAAAAAATTACTTATTA
This sequence comes from Tandanus tandanus, assembly GCA_039654325.1. Classification (NCBI taxonomy): domain Eukaryota; kingdom Metazoa; phylum Chordata; class Actinopteri; order Siluriformes; family Plotosidae; genus Tandanus; species Tandanus tandanus. Next base: position 18,654,952 of record JBCNYH010000016.1, on the reverse strand, counting down.
TATTGTCCATCCAGTGATGTTCAGGTTCGGTCGTGTATAAAAATGTGATATTTCTCAACCTCATTATAAACCATGGGACACTAAAATGTAGTATTTATTTGAAATTTAGCACAGAACAAACTGATCAAGAACAAAACATCACATCACTGAATTGAGGAATACAATCTTGGGGTTGTGCTGTTCTAGGAAAGTAATCAAGGACAGGAGGGTGTGATGTCCGACACAAAGCTGCGTTACTGTTAGCACTGCAAAGTTGATTATTTTCCAATAACAGCATGTTGCAAGGTGTTTGATTACTATTATACCACACCTGTTTGTATTTACTTCACCTTCTGACCAATCAGAGTTGAGAACTCAAATTTTGTCTTTCCAAATCATTCCATAAACCTTCGTTGCATCTTGGTTGGAAGACTGGCAAGATTGAGGCCGACCAATCATCGTTCGCTTCCTTGACTGTCATCGGGAACGAGGGTCATTAAATTGTACATCGCGGCTACAGAATGAACACCAAGAAGAGTCTTGTCGAGAAAATTAACGATTAACATCTCGTTAATCGATTATGACCCTGGCAAGGTCCATCCGTTGTTCCTGATGTTCGCAATCGGGTCATAATTGCACTGAATTCTTGTCAGATCCTGGCATTAGTTTAGAAATCCTACACAGGGCTTTTAGAGATCACTTTAGTTTTTCGTTTTCAAAAATGTTAACCACACTTCCACTTTCTGTAGTGGTCCAGGGATGCCCAAGGAGAAATATGAGCCTCCGGATCCCCGGCGGATGTACACGATAATGACCAGCGAAGAGGCAGCAAGTGGGAAGAAATCTCACTGGGCTGAGCTTGAGATAAGTGGTGAGTATTAATCTGCCTTATAGACTGCACTGGATATGATATCGTATCAATTTCATGATGTATGATAGACGAATCCCAGTCTTGCCACTATCATCAGACACCAATGCTTTTTAGAAATGGAAATTAAGTCTTAAATACTTTTTTTTTTTTCCGCAGAACGCTCTACGATTATTGAAACAGTATCTTATGTATGAAGATTTGTTTTCTAATGTAAATTAAATGTTATTGCTCACCTCTGATGTTATTATAGAATTGATCTGTGGTGGCCAAAGTTTTACACTAAACATCTATGGCTATGTGTTTTATTCAGCTGCTGTGTTTATATACAGCTATACGCACTAAAAGTCGTACTGCTACACCACATGCCTCACTGCCATGCATTAAATACTAACATTCTGTTCCTTATGTTTGAGATATTAGTGACTGATGTAGCCGCTAGCCTTGACGAGATTGAAACAAACTTTAGAAATGCCCTTTATATGTTTAGTTGGTGGTTAAATGGTTGTCGTCTTCCCCACAACCCTCCTGCTTTCACCTTGTGTCTCAGGTAAAGTGCGGAGTTTAAGCTCGTCCCTGTGGTCACTCACTCACCTCACCGCTTTACACCTCAGTGACAACTCGCTGTCACGTATCCCCTCCGACATTGCCAAGCTACACAACCTTGTGTACCTGGACCTGTCGTCCAATAAGATCAGGAGCCTGCCAGCTGAGCTCGGCAACATGGTGTCTCTCAGGTGAGTGGTGGCAGCCTTATGATTCAGTGCTGACGCTATTCCTCTCGTGTATATATTATGTGTAGCAAGCTAGTTAAAAGCCTTAGTGTCTATTTTTCGGTGTCTTCAACAGGGAACTGCTTTTAAATAACAACCAGTTGCGGGTTCTACCTTTCGAGTTGGGGAAACTGTTTCAGTTACAAACACTGGGGTTAAAAGGTGAGTAGTTGTGGTTGTTTTACATCCTGAAGCCTCCACTGTGGTACAGACAGGGTTGATGATGATGATGAGCAACTCTTTCTGCTTTCTGTCCCCCCTTTTCCACAGGAAATCCACTTGCACAGGACCTCATGAGCCTCTACCAGGAACCAGATGGCACCCGCCGACTGCTGAACTACCTTTTGGACAATCTCGCCGGTGCTATTAAACGCAGTAGGTTTGCTCGGAATGGCTGTCGCTGCAACATTAGCCATGAGCTGTTTTTCTCCACGGAATCACTCAAGCAATTCAGTGTGAAGTTTGAGAAGCTGGATTTGTGTTGATGAGTGCAATCCATTGTTTTTTTTTTTTTTTAAGTTCCTTTAGTTCTCCAGTGATTTGTGAAGAAGAATTATATAAAGGAGAATTCCAGCTTTTCTTGGCTGGTGCTGCTTTTTTGTTAATCCTATTAGAAGTTAGTGTTGCCCTGCTGAATCGCCATATCGATGAGAAATCCAGGGTAGAGGTAATGGGGATGTTGGTGCAAACGATGGACCAGAACTCAATGCAGTTTTTTGAATGCTGCTAGAGACTTGACTCATATGGTTAGTGCCTCTACCAAGGCTGAGGTTGTGTTCTTGGTGTGGTTTGCATGTCTGCTAGAAGCAGGTTTGTGCAAAACCTACTCAACAGATTTCCATGAAACTTGGTGGAAGTGTGTCGCTCGGGCAGAGGAAGAACCTATAAAAATTTGAAGCAGATCCAATTTACGTGGCGCTTTCAAGTTGTAGAATACGGCGTTTGAACTTTAGTGGAATTCTGTGCTCAACAATGCCATACATCCTAAAGTCCACTAGATGGCAGTATAGTTTAATGGTGACAAAATATAGCCAGTGTAGAAATATGATGATTCTACCAGATGATTACTACCTGAAGTACCTGAGAATGTACCCATTGACGCAGCCATATTCTTATGTAATCTGAATAGGTTTTGAAGATATATTGAGACATATAAAGTGGTTGCAGATGAAGGTTAGCATATTATACAAGAGTCGACTGTTGTCTTTGGTGGATGTTTGTACTCTCTGATTGTCCTTCTGGTTAGGGTATGGGATGATCGGGGTATTCAAGTAAACGTTGAAGCTTTGTATAGGGAGATGAGGGAGCTGGATTAAGTAAACTGTTACTGTATCACTGTTGTTCATGTATGCATTTTTTCCTTTTCAGTCCCAACTGAGCAACCGCCGTCCAGGTCATGGATTTTATTGCAGGAGCCGGAGAGAGCCAGGCCTGCAGGTACTCGTTTCTCATCCAACTCGCTACCACGACGGCGTGGTTTGTTTACCCTGTTTGTTGATTTGCATGTTCAGTGTCAGTGGTTAAGTATTAACTGAACAGGTGGCTGACAGACGGTAAAAAATAGGCCTGTTGTTTACACGGCTCTGCCTTTTTCCACACAGCCGTGTTCTCAGTAATGTGCTACAATGTACTGTGCGATAAGTACGCCACACGCCAGCTGTACGGCTACTGCCCGCACTGGGCTCTTAATTGGGAGTACAGGAAGAAGTCCATCATGCAGGAAATCCTCAGCTGCAATGCTGATATCATCAGCCTACAGGTACCATCTGATTACTTATTAATAATAATAATAATAATAATAATAAAGAAATTAAAATATAAGAGACGTGGAGTTTCTGTAATTATTGTGACAGGATACTGATATTCAGCCCAACAACACAATCACTCGAGTATTACCACTTGCATCATTGGTTTTCTACCTGGAACTACCTGTAGTGTTGCATAAACTTATTGCATGCCTTTGGACCAATCAGATACAAGCATCTAACCATGTTGTGTTGTAGACAAAAATGATTTGCTGGAGTCGAGGTGGATGTCTCTGAATAGTCCCTGAGACAGAACGTCAATGTAGTTAGTATATACTACACAAAGCAAACTAAAATTAGATAATTTTATGGTTTATTTAAAAATTTTCTAAAGCATGGACATGTGTGCTCCATTGCGATGTCTTTTGGAATTCACAGTTAAAAAATGGCTTTTTTTTTTTTTTTTTAACCTTGAAAAGAGTAAAGGCCATATTGTGTAGCTTTATTTGTATTTTTTGGAGCAGCATTTCCAAATTCAAATTTATGTGATTTCATAATCATTGACCATCGCAAACAATGAGTTTTTTATTTTTTTTTTCTCAACTGTTTTTATTGAAACATTATCCCAAGGTTGAGAGGTGGATAATAAGCAGTTATTAAATAAGGTGGAGTATATTCGGTTGAGGGGTTGTTATCTCTCGAGGCCTAAGGCAGAGGCCGAAAACACCCTCTTAAATTCTATAATATTCTAATTTATAAAATTTTTAAATATTTTCAAAGTAATTCACAGTAGTTTTATGTTGCACGTGCCAGTTGTGCAACAATAATTCAACTTATCATATGGCAACGATGCAACAATTCAGTTATCCCATGCCAACAATGCAATAATTCAGTTATCACAATAACAAGAATTATTTGATGCCTTTCTATCAATCACAAATGAGAAAATCTCTTGAGTGAATAATAATATCCTGAGATGGCAAATGAGTCATATCTTGCTGTTTGTGTGTAGAATATACTAAAGAAAATTAGTCAACAGTGTCTGATGAATCAGAATGGAGCATTTAGTGGCAAAATCCTTGTGCTAGATGGCGATCTAATGTACAGTGTAAGGATGGGGTGTATAATGTTAATATTTTATTTTATTTATTTATTTTTTAAAACCTGTCCTGTCCAGCATCATAGCAAGCAGAATGGTAGTCTGGTTGCAGTGTTGTGCCGAGCAAATGTGCTTTTCCAAGGGGAGGTTTATGGGTATAAGGCTCCTCTTGGTAATCTGATTCATTTATTTATTTACTGTTGATTTATGGAATCTATGTAATCTTGCTGGACTTGATTGGAGGGGACAGAAAAGAGAAAGCAAAAAAGCAAACAGAAGCAAAAGGGAAAGCAAAAAGAAGAAAGAGGAGACAATATATGTATAATGTTAATATTAAAGTGAATATTTTGCATGGAGATCTTTTTTTTAATCCAGCACTTTATGTTGTTCAGGAAGTGGAGACGGAACAGTATTTCAACTACTTCTTGGTGGAGCTGAAATCGCAGGGATACGATGGATTCTTCAGTCCAAAGTCCCGAGCCAGAACCATGTCGGAGTCAGACAGGAAACATGTGGACGGATGTGCAATATTCTACAAGACCGAAAAGTGAGTTCCACTTTTATAACACCATCACGTTTTTATAAGTTCAGCGTTCTGCCAGAGTCAGTTTCACCAGCTGATTCCTAACACATGGATCAGCTGCACAAAAAATGATGGATTTACCATTGAGATGATGTTCACCCTGCTTTTATACTTTGCACCAAGAGAATAAATAAATCACACCTGTTCGTAGCTGAACATTCTGGCTTTTGGAAAAAATGAAAACAGATTCAATGAAATTGTTTAAAAAAATTAACTATATGCACTTTTTTCCACTTCAAACAGGGTTAATTATGGAATCACTCAGTGTTGATAGAAAATATTATGGACTCTCCCCCTAATTTGCAATTGAGTCGGCAGGTAAAAGTGGGTGCTTAAAGACCTTTACTAGTTTTTCTACAAGGCTTGTGGAAAGGAGACACGGCCGCAACAAGAAATTTTTCATTTAAAACAATTTTTTAAAAATTATAAACTCGTTCAAGAAGGGAAATCGAACTCTGAGTGTGGCAGAAGGTGCTGGTGTTTCCTAACCAGCTGGGTATAAAATGTGCTGTAAATACAAACTGTATGGGTGTTGAATCGAATCGTGTGGGTGTTGCATCGAATTGTGTGGGTGCTGAATCGAATCGTGTGGGTGCTGAATCGAATCGTGTGGGTGCTGAATCGAATCGTGTGGGTGCTGAA
>JBCNYH010000016.1:18557309-18574137 GCA_039654325.1 Tandanus tandanus | reverse complement strand
CATCCAGGAGGAGTTGAACTCCTAGTCGCTTCACGCTACAGAAACCGGGAATAAGCACCAGCCTGATGAGCCACTAGACTCGGGTGTAAAAAAGCCCACAGACTTACCAACATACACACACAACCATTCACACTCACACCTAGGGGCAATTTGGAACAGCCAGTTAGCTTAATGTGCATGTGTTTGGACTGTAAAAGGAAACCGGAGTACACGGAGGAAACCCACACAAGCACAGGGAGAACATGCAAACTCCGTACAGATACACCCCGAGCCCAGGACTCGAACTCAGGACCTTCTTGCTGTGCGACAGATATGCTAACCACTACAGCACCATGCCTCCCATGTCTTTAAACTGTAGTAGGAAACCAGAGAGCCTGGAAGAAACCCATGCAAGCATGGGGAGAATATGCAAAAGTCCTAGCTGGGCACAGGGCAGCGGGGCGGACGCGCTAACCAGTACGCTGAGCCACTTAGTCCTGTTAGGGTCGCTGGGAGGCTGGAGCCAGCTAATAAAAAGGCCGTGACACACTAGTGTCCTCCAAGGAAAAAAAATAAAGATTGCATTAATATTAATATAAAATATAAAAATAGGGGAAAATCCTTGTGTTTACTGCCAGATCAAACAGCACAGAGGAAAAACAATTGCTAACCTCGATTTTGGCACCTGGAGTCGTCTTATACAGCTGTTCATCACTAACAATGTTTATGGGGCAAAAAAGTGGAGAAAAGCATCATATCTGCCCTTTAAAAAAGTTGATTCAGACGAGTAGGTGAAGTTCAAACTGAATAAATGATGGAAATGGTGGTGTTTACGGCGTACACTTCCTGTACGACTTCAGAGTTGACGCCATGCCTTTATCCCACACCCAGGTGAACACACCTTCACTGTTCTCACTACATAATACACCATTATATTCTGATGTAGGCAGATGCCGTAATTTCAGTAGCAATGACTGGGCACATGATTATATGTTTAACAACTGGCTGTATGGTCCCACTTGTACTGTTTATCTTAAGATCACTCTGGAAATTATCATTGAGGATTATTTGCTGTTCCAAAAGCAGTGATTAGTCGTTAGGCTACGGCTGCTGTTGTGGCAGCCGTAGCCTAATGGTTAGAGAAGCAGCTTTGGGACCGAAAGGTCGCTGGTTTGATTCCCGAACCAGTAGGAAAAATGTGTGGCGGGGGAAGTGAGCGGCACCTTCCCTTCCTCCACCTTCATGGCTGAAGTGCCCTTGAGCAAGGCACCGAACCCCCAACTGCTCTCCGGGCGCTCCAATGTGTATGGCAGCCCACTGCTCCGAGTGTGTGTGCTCAGTGTTTACGTGTGTGTGTGCTCACTTTGGATGGGTAAAATGCAGAGGCAATAATTTATCAGACTCATTGGGATATTATAGTGTGAATGAGCTGATTTTAATAGCTTGGACTGTGTAGTAGTGATTGGTGGGAAGGATTTGAATTTTTTGAGTCAGTTGGTGATATCTGCACTGACACAGCGCTCTGTGATTAAGCCAAGAAAAACAGTTGGTTGTCTGTCTAATATATGAACTAGACAACCATTTACATGTCACAGGACATCCTTATCATCCCTATTATCCTCCATCATGCTGTCTTTTACTGGAAAAGACTTGGTAATGACAGGCTTCGGTATTAAAAAAACAAGTTAAAAAGCAGAAATCTGTGAAAGGCTGCCGTTTGGTCTGAAGTTCGGCTTGCCAAAACTGTCTCCAAGTAGTTTTGCATGCTTTCCCCATGTCCCCTCCATGCCCTTCCCCTTCCCCTTCCAGCTTTTATTCAATCAACATCATGAATTTAATTAAATGTATTAGAATTAAATGCAAGTTTCTTTCTATGCTGTGCATGTTGTATATTGTTTTATGTATATATGTTCATTCATTCATTTTCGGAACCGCTTTATCCTAATTAGGGTCTCGGGGAGGCTGGCGCCCATCTCAGCCGTCTCTGGGCGAAGGCGGGGAATACCCTGAACACCCTGAACCCTCACCAGGCCATCGCACGTCCAACACACACACACACACACACACACAACCATTCACACTCACTCTCACACCTAGGGGTGATTTGGAACAGCCAATCAGACTACTGTGCATGTTTTTGAAGTGTAGGAGAAAAAAAGAAACCCACGCACGCATGCATGCATGCATGCAAACTCCAAACCACAGAAATGCCCGAGCCCGGGAATCGAACCTGGGACCTTCTTGTTGTGAGGCGGACGTGCTAACCACTGCACCACCATGCCGCCCATTTATTTATTTATTTATTTATTTATTTATTTATTTATTCATTCTGTAGGTGTTGCGTTTTAATTTCGTGGTACTTGTACATTGACAATAAATAAATACATTTAAATCTTAGTTGTAGAAATCAGCAAAGACTTTCTATTGTTTGGTAACCGTGCAGGTATCAGTAGTTACAGAACCTGTTCTCGCTCTAGTCTTCGGCCATGTTAGGCTCTCATAGGTGTTGCTCATTACCAGTGACATCACTAAAGGTCCTTAAAGGTACATGGCCACATTTACATGTGCATATTATATGACAATGGTATTTTAGCATCTTACTGGTTTTGTTTCAACATGAAGGTCTTGTAAAAATTGATAATGGCGGCACAATGGTGTCGAGGTTAGGTTAGCACGTCCGCCTCACAGCAAGAAGGTCCTGGGTTTGAGTCCGGTGCTGGGCGAGGCACTTTCGGTGTGGAGTTTACATGTTCTACCTGTGCTTGCATGGGTTTCCTCAGGATGATCCGGTTTCCTCCAACAGTCCAAGGACATACACATTAGACATACACTAAATGGCTGTTCCAAAAAAAAGCCCTGAGTGTGATTTGTTGAGTGTGTGTGTTGCTCTGTGATGCATTGGCGAGCTATTCTAGGTGTACCCTTTATTGAGAGTTGGTGCTGATTTATGTCCTCGGGTGACCCTGTTATGTCATGAAAATATTTCAATTTCTGGTCACCCAACAAATCTCTGGCCTCTCTGGCCTTGTATTACAGCACACAGTCCTGTTTGTCGTATTAAACCAAAATACAGGGCAAAAAGCTTCAGCGTGCGGATCCCCAGGGCAACTTGGCTGGCAATGTTGCCAGAATAATGAAGATATTAGAGACACAGAGACAGCGCTCTGTCAGCAAGAGAGCTGCGAAAAAGACAAAGGCAAGGTGGTGACAGCGAGCTGGAAGGGATGAGAGACTTGTCCGTAATGAATGTCTGCCACTAGCGTGTTCGATTCGGTACACAAGCAGACCGGCACTCTGTCTTTCCCCAAGGGTGGTTGCTCTTTTTGTAGTAGCCGAGGCCTGATCCTTTGACACACTCCACCGCCTTACGCAATTATATCCTCACCTCACAGGGTGGATCATGGTTTCGTGTCACCAGTGAAACCTTTTGTCCGTTGGCCTCAATGGCAGCACGGTTGCAGCTTGGCTCTAGCCTCTAAGAGGCTAATAGGCCTTGTAATCTCTATGCAGCCTTATGATAGTCTCCAAGGTGTTACACAACTGAGGCTTGGAGAATAGCTGCAATCGCTGTAGAGAACCGTATCAGTTTGGAAGTGCGAAGAGGTTAAACAGTCAGATGAGACACAACTGTTCCGGGTTATTTGCTCCTCGGTAAACAATGTACCTTGTGTTATCAGGGACAGCAGGGGATTATGGGAGCAGTGAAGCACCTGTCAGCATGCATTTCGAGTAGCTTGTGTTGCTTCCTTGCTTTAGAGGGGTTCTGGAAACTTGCTGGATGCTGTCAGGCACTATGAGGAAGGTTGAGGGTTAATGATGACTTGCTAAAAAAATCCACAACCACCTTCCTCCTTCTCGAGAAGATTAGTGTCAATAAATGTAGGTCACGTATCGACTAAACCGCCCTCAGATATCATATATTAGCTATAATGGGTATGTATGGGTATGTGGTTCCAGTGAGTCTTATTGTTGTGGCTGTGAGGTATATTTTAGACCTGCCGATGCATATAGTAAGAGATTTTGTCTAGTGAGTCAGCCTGAGCCCAGCTCAAATATCATTACCTTTGAGTGTGGTTATTATATCAATTTTGTACCGAGCGGTTGTTAACTGACCTCCTTCGGTGCTGTTTGCCACTCAGCATCGGGGCATGAATGAACCAACAATGGCACTATCATTACAGACTCCACCCGTCAGCGTTTCCCTCAAACCCACAATTACTCAATCAAGGGCCTATTATCAACCAGTCAGTGACGCGGCGAACGCCACCCTCCAGACCTGTAATTACCCACTCTTACTCTCAGCAATTCAGCAGCTATTACCCAAGTTGCACTGTGCTTATGACACAGTGATCTGAGCCAGCAAGATTTTCACTAGCAGGGGGAAAAAAAATCCTGATTTCAGAAAAATGCTGATGCAACAGGATCACGTAGGAATGTGGTTCGGAATTGATGCTATTTTGGCTATTTCTGATGGAATTGGCAGTATAGATGCACCTCATGGACATGTCATAGTATTTCATAAGACCATGCGGAATGCAAATATGTCTGTGAAGATCACAATTTTGGAAATCACACTCTTACTGAGCTTACGTAAACTATTAAACCACATCACACTCCGCTACGTTCCTACTGCGTCCTACTATCAACTTGCTGAACGTAGGTAGGGACACAAGAAAACTTGCAGAAGGAATGAAAACGCGCAGTAAGTAACGCAGTATTTATAAGGACCAGATGGATGCAGTGAAGCCGGACTTACACGAAGCGACTAGCAACAAGCGACCACGGAAGTTTTTTTTGAGTGTGAATGGTTGTGTTTTGGCCCTGCAATGGTTTGGCGAGCTGTTCAGGGTGTACCCTGCAATCGCCCAGAGTCGGTTGAGATAGGTGCCAGCCTCTCGGCGACCCTAATTAGGATTAAGTGGCTTAGAAATTGAATGAATGTTAGATGCAGTGAGAATCTGGTATGGAGTATGAACTTGAATAGTGCAATTTTGACCACGCCCCCACTGTGTCTGTTCTATGTGTTGTTGAGTGTGATGGGAGGTTGGAGGGGTGTCCACCCAGGCAGTTTCTATTATTTCAGCATCACTATGAAGGAGCTACAGACATGCCATGCTTTAAAAATATTAAGAAATCTGTAGTGTTCCCTTGGGAAATACGTGATATCTGCTCTGACATAACGGAACTCTCCACGCAACAGTTGGCTGTCAATCCAGGCTTGTAGATCCTGGGGTTCCACAGGGGCGTATTAATGGATTATTCACGTTCCCCAGACTATCTTTGTTTTGTCTCTCAAAGGGAATGACGTGACGGAAGCTTTGACTGTGTGAAATCCTCATGTTTTAGAGTTTTCTCACTTCTTGCTATCAAGATACTTCTGCAGTTTGTGTTTATATAATCAGATCAAGTCACCATCACACTTGGCGACATTGGCGATCTACGTTCTGGACGTTCTTACTAGAGATTCCTGTTGATTATTTATACACTAATAAGTAGGATTGCGAGTTGATTGTGTTGCTCTGAAACTGTGCTACGGTGCTGGTTTATCTCCTCAGAGTTGAGAATCTCACTCCATAGCACCCCAGTGAGGTGCGATATGATGCCTCCTAGACTCTTCTGTTAAACACTCACTATCTTTTCAGCTTAATATAATAAGGCTTCATTGGCCTTGTGTAAGCCTATTACTCAGCCTAGTTATAACACAGCTTTAATCTTTTTACAGTCACACTCAGGTTGTGCTACTTTGATTTCTTTTATCCTGCATATTACTTTTAGAATGATATCTTTAAAATATTTTGCAGCTCTGCAAATCCAGGTAGTAGACTTTGCCAGACCAGTGAACAAGACGACATGAAATGACAGCGGCTGGACGTATTTCACAATTAATGATGGAAATCAAAGCAGGGTGCAAACTGTGCTCAGTGGAAAATAGCAAGAGGAGGAGCCACAGAGTCTTCTTATAATAAGAGTAACCAGAGAAAATATTTCATAATGTGTGAACAGTATCTAACAGGATCATTAAGTGTAGAGATTAATACGATAATACCAGGATAATGGCGCTTATTCTATTCCTACCCACTGGATATGAGCAATCAAGCATTCTGATTGGCTAATATACTACTAGGATATCACCGCATATACCATTAGTAGGTGAATCCCTACAGAAAAAACCCAGAAGCAGTTGCGACTTGTGCTAAGTAAATTGCTAACACTAGCTAGTCGGCTATTCCGTTTGTAAGATTATAGCGACAAGAATCTATGCTAACATGATGGCAAGTGGCTTTTTAGGGAAGAACCTATATTTCTTTATTATTAAAAATGTAATTAAGGTAATAAAAGTGCTTATTTTCAGAATCCAGACTCAATCTTGTGGAATACCACTTAAATATCCCAGTATTGCACTCATTTATTCACTTGCCAATCCGCTTAATACTAGGGATGTAAGGAGGCTGGTGCCTATCTCAGCCGACATTGAGCGAAGGTGGGGTACACGCTGAACAGCTCGCAAGACCATCACAGACACAACCATTCACACTCACAACTAGGGGCAATTTGGAACATCCATTAGCCTAATGTGCATGTCTTTGGACTGTGGGAGGAAACCAGAGTACCCGGAGGAAACCCCATGCAAGCAAGAGAGAGCATGCAAACTCTACACAGAAACGCTTGAGCCCGGGACTCGAACCCAGGACCTTCTTGCTGCGAGGAGGACGTGCTAACCACCATGTGACTGTACCGCTCCAGTGTAGCACATTTTCTACAAATTTAAATAAATAAGTGGCGCAGTGATTAGCTGTCCACCTCACAGCACGAAAGTCCTGGGTTTGAATCCTGGGCTCCGTGAGGGCGTTTCTGTGTGGAGTTTGCTCTGGAGTGGGTTTCCTCAGTGTGCTCCGGTTTCCTTTCACATTCCAAAGACATGCACGTTAGGCCAATTGGCTGTTCCAAATTTGCCCCTAGGTATGAGTGTGTGTGTGTGTTGGCCCTGTAATGGAAAGCAAATAGTGTGTGCCCAATTTTACCTAACAGAAAGCTATTAATAAGCTGCGGCGTAGGATATGGTGGGGGTTCGACACTGAAATCTAGATTAGTTTTTAGATCTGCTGCAGAGTTTGGTGTCATGACTCGTAGGTTTTGGCAGTGCGAAACTCTTCGAATCGAGAGGTATCGGTGAGGCGTATATGATTCTGATGGATCGGGTGATTTGGAATCGTTTCTGGAGGGGAGCAGGTTCTCAGTCCCAATCCCCGACTATTATGAGATCTTAAACATGAAGCTCAGCTCAAGGAGTTTATTGGTAGCAGCACATGGCACCAATATAACAACACAAACAGGGTTAGATAAATTGTTCCATGATGACTCTGATTACTTTCCACTAAGTAGATTACATGTTTACTGAGTAGCATTAGCATTAGCATTATGTACTCATACACAAATCTAAAATTAATAAATGGTGTGCTGGTATTTTTTTCTTTGTTGTACCTGTACTCACTTTGTTTTCCACTGAAAGGCCTTTTTTTTTTTTTTTTTTAGCTTTCCTTAATTAAATGATTTCACTCTGCCTTTCTTACGGACCTCATTTGTTTGTGTAATGTTTACCGTGGTTAAAGGATTAAAGCTCAGTCATGACATGGGTCATGACCGAGGCTGTCTGCGGTCATTCTGTAGAAGTATGCAGTCTTGCAGCTTTCCTTGTTTTCAACCTCTTTCGCTTTCAATGTCCTTTGTATATACAATGCAGTTCACAATTATTGGTACCCCAATATATATATATTAGAAAAAACAGTTAGCGATTTGGTGAGGTAGCCTCATTCACTCACTCAGTTGACAAACCTCATATTCCTACTTTAATTTGGCAGACACCCTTATCCAGAGTGACTTTTTTTTTCTTTTAATTCAACTGAGCAACTGAAAGTTTAGGGCCCTGCTCAGTGGTACTGGGACTTGAACCCCTGACCTTCAGATTAGTAACCCAGAGCTTCGGCCACTGTGCCACCACAGCCCGGCCCTACCAGAGCAGAGGGAGGGATCTCAACCATCTCTGGGCAAAAGCAGGCTACACCCGAACAGCTTGCCAGTCTAATGAAGGACCAACACACACACACACACACACACACACACACACACACACACACACACACACACATATAGGGGCAATTTTGAACAGCCAGCTCATCTAATGTATATGTCTTTGGACTGTGGGAGTACCCAGAGAAAACCCACACAAGCCCGGGGAGAACACGGGGAGAATCCTAGGAAAACTCCATCCTAGAACCTTCTTGCTGTAAGGCAGACGTACTATTCACTTCGCCACTGTGCCACCCTGAAGTAGCTTCCTGTCATGTGTATCCTGGGTTAAAGGGTGAGTAATGACATGGGTCATGACCGAGGCCTTCTGAGATCATTCTTTGAGGCTGAGCAGCTGCAGTTAGTGAGTCTTCAGATATGCTGCCTAAGTGGAAAATCATACATTTGCCCCAGCCGGGGTTCATAATTGTTATAGCACAGACAGGAGAAATGAAATTTAACAGAGTGTGGAGGTGTTAGACCCTCACGTCTGCTGAGTAACTCATGCTCAGGGAGGCTTGTTGTCGAACAGATGTATTGCTAACACAGAGCTACAGGGCACAGACAGCATGTCTGCCAAGGAAACCAAATAACAACAGAAATCAAGTAGGTGAAAATGGAAAATCTAGCTGTGCTTTAATGGATTTCAGGATCGAGTACACGTCTTGTATTTCTAATGACATGAGTATTGATAGAATGCTCCTCTGCCGATCTTTGACAAACGAGCGACAAGGATGCCGACCAAAGTTTACATTCAACAAATGATTGCCTTTTTCTCAAACAAGGACAATCTGTTCTTTCTGAAGGGCGACTCCGCATCAGATGTGATGGTTGAAATGCAGCTGCATCAAAGGGATGGCATTGCGGAGGAATTGTTATTGTTTGTGTGTTTCGTCTCTCAAACCTGAAGCTCGCCGTGTTTGCATCTGAAGCAGATGAGTGAGTTTCGAACACCGAGAAGCAGCGAAGAGGTCAAAGAGCCTGCTGAGACACAAGCTGTTACGGCTGCTACGTTACCCGCAAGAGCATCAGATTTAGGATTTTTTTTTTTTCAGTGAAATGAGTTCGACTGAATTCACATACCGTAGAAATCGTCAGAGTTTCCATCAAAATGGCGTTGATTGTCTGACAGTCAACACCAGTCAACAGGGTATTAATCCAGAATAATTGGACGTACTGTTATGAGGAAATGAGACAGTCCTGTAGTTGGTTGAGCTCCAAGATATTGAAAAGTTCTGCATGTGCATCTCTGCACCTCAGGCAAAGGGTCACTGCTCTGACATTTACCATCGCTGATGAACTATGACTAACAACTGACGGAGGAACGAAGGTCCACTTCAGTTCTCCTCCTCCTACATTGTACTCCTTTCGTAATACAGCGGTGTTTCCTAAGACATCTGGATAGTGTCATGTCAACTCCATCATACGGACAGCTGTGAAATGTCAGGTGTAGCTAAGTGTTATATATATATATGTTATTATATATTGTTTTGTTTTGTTTTCGTACAAGATTCTTAGCCGAGACAATTGTAGAAAATGCGGTGGCGCAGTGATTAGCAAATCCACCTCACAGCAAGAAGGTCCTTGGTTCGATTCCCGGACTCTGTGTGGAGTTTGCATGTTCTCCCCGTGCTTTCGTGGGTTTCCTCTGGGTACTCCGGTTTCCTCCCACAGTCCAAAAAAACATGCACAGTAGGCTGATTCGCTGTTCCAAATCGCCCCTAGCTGTGAGTATGAGTGTGAATGGCTGTGTGTGTGTTGGCCCTGCGATGGCCTAGTGAGCTGTCCAGGGTTCAGCCCTCGCCCAGAGCTGGCTGAGATGGGTACCAGCCTCCTGGTGACTCTAATTAGGATAAAGCGGCTTAGAAAATGAATAAATGAATTAATTCTTGCCTCACTGCAAGAAGTTCCTGAGGTCCCTGTGTTTCTGTGTAGAGTTGGCATGTTTTCTCAATGCTTGCGTGGGTTTCCTCTGGGTGCTCCGGTTTCCTCCCACAGTCCAAAGACATACACATTTACATTTATGGCATTTAGCAGACGCTTTTATCCAGAGCGACTTACAGCTATCATTCTTTATACAACTGAGCAATTGAGGGTTAAGGGCCTTGCTCAAGGGCCCAACAGTGGTGGTCCTGGGGATTAAACCCCTAATGTTTGGATCAGTAACCCATTGCCTTTACCACTAAGCCACCACTGCCAGACATATACTTTAGGTTACTTGGCTGTTCCAGACGTCCGCTAGGTGTGGATATGAGTGTGAATAGTTATGTGTGTTGCCCTGAGAGGGTCTGGTGAGCTATTCAGGGTGTACCCTGCCTTCACCCGAGGCGGCTGGGATAGGCTTCAGCCTCCCTGTGACCCTAGGAGGATTAACTGGTTTGGCAAATGACTGAGTGTTAATTTAGTTTTAATTAATTTTACAAGTGCATAAGTGGGTTGTTTTTAATATTTATTATAAGGAATTGACTAGCTTCACTTTAGTTTTTATTTTGTTTTAATGTTTGTTTTAGTTTTTCTTTACTATACACAAGGCGGCATGGTGGTGTAGTGCTTAGCAGCTGGCGAGGGGTTCAGGGTGTACCCCGTCTTCCCCCAGTGTCTGCTGAGATAGGCTCCAGCCTCCCTGCGACTCTAGTCGGTGTAAGCGGTTCGGTAAACGAATGCATGAATGATCTTTACTTCACAGTACTGCCACCTTCAGGAACTAGAGTGGTACTGCCTCATCTTCATCTTTAATGTGGTGTAGCAGCCACAGTGCAAAAAGCAGGAAAATGAAACAAAAATGAAAATCATTTTTTTAATTTCAGTTATAAAAAATTATTATTATTATTTTTCTGCTTCTTTTAGATTTGGTCCTACTTTTTATTAACTATAATAACCCTGCTGTAATCCAGATTGTATTAATAAATGCCCAGCTTCTTGGCTTGTTTTTGTTGCCTTCTAACCATTAGCTCGTACTTGACCCTGCTCTCGTTGATGGATCCGGTGCTGGCGTGAGGTTCCGCTGTGGAGATTGCGAGATGGCAGGAGGTAATCCAGTTAAGGAGGTTAACTAGGAGAAATAGGCTGTCTTGCCACAGTGTTTTGCTGCAGCCACAGCTGTGATGTATCATGGCAATTGAGCGCTACAGAGGCAGTGCATTACGGAGTGGCACCAGCAGGGCTCATCACAAGGCAGAAAGCACCACGCTTTAGGACTAATGGCCAAAGTGGCCTTTTTTATCATGATGGCTAAAATTTTCCCTCTTTTTTGCTTCACTGATATTAGAACTGAACATCTCCTGTGTACAATTGCTGTTTAATTGCATTTCTGTTAGGACTAAATGCCTTTACTCAAAACCATGTCTATTTATTGGCACCTGTCAGAGATGGTTTCATTTTAAAACCTGGATACAGACCACTGGAGGACCAACACACACACACACACACACACACACACACACACACACACACACACACACACACACACACACTCACACTCACACTCACACCTAGGGGCAATTTGAAATAACCATTTAGCTTAACATGCATGTTGTTGGACTGTAGGAGGTAACTGGAGATCTCAGAGGAAACCTACACAAGCATGAGGAGAACATGCGAACTCCACACAGAAATGACCCTTGCTGAGCCTGGGGCTTGAACCCAGGACATTCTTCTTGCTAGGAGGAACACATGCCACCTTTACAAGGATCATGGGGAGGCTGGATCCCATCTCAGCCGACCCTGAGTGAAGGCAGAGTACACCCTGAACAGTTTGCCAGTCAATACCCACGCAACCATTCATACTCACATTTACACCTAGAGTTAATGTAGAATATCTAGTTTGCTTAATGTGCATGTCTTTCAACTGCTGGAGGAAACCGGAGCACATGGAAGAAACCCATGCAATCAAGGGAAGAAAATGTAAATGCCACATAGAAATGCCCTTGTTGGCAGCAAGATCCACCAGGCACGGGGCTCGCTATGAGGTGGTAGTGCAAACCACCACACCACCGTGCTGCCTGTAACTTGGTTGCTATTTAAAAAGCTTCCTTTTCTTATTCTTATTTATGTCCCTAATTTATTTGCAGCTAATTCCCACCCACCAAGAAGTTCTTCCCTATGACATGACAGCTACCCAAGCAGGGAGGGCGAGGCATGTATGTGATTCCAATGCATTTTTTCGACCTGCTGCTCATGCATATTAAGGTTGAGCGTAACACATTTGGAGGGAAGCACTATCCGCTCACTTATATGCATGAGCTCAAAGACAGCTATGATTGGCTAGTGTCTCTTATTGGTCAGCCAATTAGCTCTCATAGGCTCCCGGATGTGGATGGCTTCAACCTGCGTACTCTTGGAAGGTAGTGGTACACAGATGCACCTTGTCGCTCCACCAAGGGAGCGTTGTCGAGGTTGTTGTTTTTTTTTAATCCATGCTGTCTATTATGTGGCTGAACCCTGTGATAAGGTTGATTGTATATCTGGTATCTCGACACCATTGTGTCTCTAGAAAACATTCCATCCTCAGTAATGTACAGTTCTGTACAGTTGAATTCGAGATCGTTTTGCTCACTTCGTCTTAACATCTTCGAGTATGCCCTGTGTGTGCGTGTGTATTGTCTGTCCTGCAGGATGTTGAAGTACATCTTGTTCCTTGTGTGTTTCCATGGAGTCTAAGGCTCCGGAAAGGATCTCGCCGATGATGGTTGCTTGTGATGATGATGATGCTCTTGAAATTGTGCAAGACGCTCGTGAGAGACAGCCAACGTTCCGGTGGATTGTGTAGGTGTGTGAGGGAATGTGTTTGGGTTTTGGGAAGAGGACAGAATAGGTAATTAGTGGACATATTGAGTTTTATGTATATGCGTGGTTTATGAGGGGAAAGAACACACTTATACGTCTGCTTGCAAATGTGTGTGTGTGTGTGAGTGTGCATGAGGTTTGCCCAAGGGGATCCTCCCTGGCGAGAGTCAGTGTTAACGTCTTCTGTGTTGATTTATTACAGTAATTGTGCTTCATCAACATTAATACAGAATGGCATCGCAGTAACAAGCATCAGCAGTTCTCTTCTAAACTGCCGGCACTGGGATAATCAATAAACAGTCAATAGTGAAACACCGGGCACAGTTTCAACTACTCATCTCCAGGAAATGAAGCATTTAATCTCATTCAGTTCTTATGATCCCTCACATTACTCTACAACATTTATGGATAAATCTGATACAGAAATAGCAATTGCACCCATTCTTCATCAAGTACACCGAATCTCGTTAGCACCATGCGTATATGCTCAAAGATCACGCACTAGCCCCAAACTGGCCTTGGTATGAATTCACAGCATATCTTGACAACCTATTTCATGAAGCATGGTTAAAAATATGGGTGGCACGGTAGCGTAGTGGTTAGCACATCCGCCTCACAGCAAGAAGGTCCTGGGTTTGAGTCCCAGCGAGTTTCTGTGTGGAGTTGTGCATGTTCTCCCAGTGCTTGCGTGGTTTCCTCTGGGTACTCTAGGTCCAAAGACATGCACATAAGGCGAAACTGTTCCAGATTGCCTCTAGGTATGAGTGTGAGTGTAAAAGGTTGTGTGTGTTTGCCCTTTGATGGTCTGGTAAGTTGTTCAGGGTCTACCCTGCTTCCGTCCAGTGTGGCCTGAGATAGGCAGCAGCATCCCAGTGACCCTAGTAGGGTTAACCCTAATTTGGCAAAGTGAGTAAGTGTTTATAAAGAGAGTGGTTATAAATATGCTGCAGGTTCTTAAGAAAACATACAATTAACAAACAGATGACTTCGAAACTTCTGAAGTAGCAGCTGTGCACGGGTCAGTGGCTCAACACGCTTGGAGGAGAACACTAAATGCCACCATGCTGTGTATGTGTCCTGTGATTGAGCACTTGCTGCCTTGCTTCCTGTCACTTTTATAAAACTGTGACATTTTAAAACCAGCACTTGCAACGAGTTTTCTTCTGTCATCCGTATTTTAGATGAACTTAGTGACAGCCTAGTCTCGCAAGCCAGACTCCTAGCATTTTGGTATGTTCTCAGTGGGGTCCATTAGGAAACGATGAACCAGCGGCAGCCGTTTGTCATGTCACTTCATGTTTCAGTGATGGAAAGCATTTTCTTGAAAGGACGAAGGAAACGTTTACTTGTAAGCGAAAAACTGAGGAACATTAGGCTTCTGAGAACATTTTGCTTCTGGCTTTGGAAGTTTTCACGCTCATTTTTGCTCAAAGCGTTTCTTCTATTGTTGGAGCCCGAAAAGTGTACAAAAGACATAAGAAATGATGTGGCATGTGGGCGGAGCCAACCATATTTTATTTTGTACTGTATAATGCAGGTTCTGTGTACGCTAATTCTCCGGCGGAGTGGTTAGCACGTCCGCCTCACAGCAAGAAGGTCCAGGCTTGGTGAGGACATTTATGTGTAGAGAACTGTTTTTCCCGTGCTTGCAAGGGTTTCCTCCTGGTTCTCATGTTTCCTTTCACAGTTCAAAGGCATGAACATTGGACTAATTGGCTTTTCCAAATTGCACCTAGGTGTGACTGTGAGTGTGAATGATTATGTGTGTTGCCCTCCAATGGACTGGCGAGCTGTTCAGGATGTACCCCGTCCTCTTCCAGTGTCGGTTGAGATAGGATCCAGCCTCTCTGTGACCCTAGTAGAATTGAGCGGTTTGGCAAATGAATGAATGAATAATGCAATTTTTTTCTGGTCCAATATTGTGACTATAGTATCATCTTATCCAATGACGTGTATGGTGGATGCACCACTCTTCTATTTTATTTCAAAAGTGACATTCATAGAATGAGTCTAGAATAATCCTTCATATCTATCCGTCAGTCCTTCTGTCTATTCATCCATCCCTCCTTCAGTCCATCCTTCACTTACCTTCGATGTTTGATCACTAATCATCAATTTGTCATGGGACCTCATATTTTAAACATAAGATCCCCTCAACACTCTATTGCATGAGTTCTCAGAACTATGACCTTGACTTTAATTTTTAAAGGTTAAATCGAGGTCACATTGTAAAAATTCATCAAAATTGGTCTTGACCCTGTAATAACTGATCAGTATATTGACATGAGACCTTCATATTTGAAACACAACTCCATGTCAACAGCTTCTTGCATGAATTCTGAGGACCATGACCTTGACCTACATTTTTCAAGGTTAAATTGAGGTCACTTTGTTAAAATTCATCAATTTCTGATTACTGATCGCCAAATTGGCAAGAAACCTTCATATTTGAGACACAACCCCATTTCAACTCGGTCTCGCACGAGTTCCAAGGACCATGATGTTGACCTTGGTTTTTAAGGTTAAATTGAGGTCACGGTTTCAGAATTGGCCTTCACCGTGAAAAAATAATTGATTGAAATTTTGTTTCAGGGGATATTTTTTCTTTGGATCCACTTGCTTCCTGCTTTTGTGCTGCCAGGGTGTTCTGGAGGACTTTATTGCTGGGGTTGAAGGCAGATGTAACCTGCGGCATGAGCTGTTTTCTTATTGCGACCAATTGAAATAAAGATGCTGGTAATATAAAGAAATAAACACAATGTGGACACACAGCCTTATAGTGTAAAGAAACAGACATTGGTGGGGAAACTAGGTGTTTCCGGAAGCTTCCATGATAGCAAACTGCTTTGATATGAGATTAATAAAACTTTGGGTTGCCCTGTTGGTGGCTCAGTGGTTAAGGCTCAGGGTTGCTAATCAGAAGGTTGGGGGTTCAAGCCTCAGTCCCACCAATCTGCCACTGATGTGCCCTTGAGTAGGTCCCTCAACCACTCACTTGTATACATGAGGTAAAATGGAAGTTGATCTAGATAAGGGTGTCTGCAAAATTCCATGAATGAATGAATAATGCAAAATAATCAGTAACTCATCTTCCTGTCTTGATTATTTTCCTACGACGGCATGCTCACAACTGTTTTACTTCAGAAACGTCTAAGATGTGCTTCCACCTTAAGGAAATCAACTCAATTCCCAGTGAATTCCCCCGATCTCTTGGCTCCTGACATCTCCGTGGAGTGACGAGAGGATGGGCAGCACCTTTCCCCCCTCCGCCTCTCCACCACTCCGCCCGATCCTCTGCACCCCACACCTGTCTGTCTCCGAGACACCTCAGGCGTGTGACACTAGTATCATCACCTCTTTAGCTCCTTTCTCTCCAAGCCGCAGAAGGGACAGCACAGGAGACATGGAGACGAATAAATTAAGACGTTGCCTAGCCAACGGGCAGGAGGGAGTACTTTAATACCCTGCTCTGGATATCAATGCATAAGGCTACACACTTAATTAGAAATTAATAGCCAACCACAATTGATGCAGCTCATGTAGCAGCAAGAAGGTAGAGAGAGAAAGAGAAAAATGAAGACAGCAGGTGGAGTCGCATTGAGGTTTTAGGGAATAAAGAAAATAGCAACAGTATTCTCTGATTTAAAAAAAAAATAAATAAAATTTTTAGCCGAACCTGGGGATGCTTTATCCAAGGGTGCAGTGACAGCTAGCATGGAAAATGAGTTTCCTTTCCCTCTTGCACACTTACTCACTGACACACACGCACACACACATACACACACACACTAGTTCTTGCTCTTGTCTCCCTGTCACTGCTGGAGCAGGGCCCAGTACACCAGGCAGGGTGCTACACGGCCTATTTGCATTGACATATTGACACCCTTGTCAGGATTTATAAGTACAGCGAGGCAGAGCCTGGCACAGAGAGAGAGAGAGAGAGAGAGAGAGAGAGAGAGAGAGAGAGAGAGAGAGAGAGAGAGAGAGAGAGAGAGAG
>JBCNYH010000016.1:18529435-18540276 GCA_039654325.1 Tandanus tandanus | reverse complement strand
GGTTTTGTCACAAAACCAATTTTTAACCAAAGATTCAAGAAAAAAAACCCCCCCCCCCCCCCCCCCCCACCACCAAATTTCTGTTGTGTCGCTCGGAATTCTCGGCTATATATTCTGTGGCTTTCGGCCCAAAAAAAAAGGTGCACCTACTATTCCTATTTGTATATATTTGGAACACTTTATCTGTTTATCCCATCACCTG
Organism: Tandanus tandanus; assembly: GCA_039654325.1. NCBI lineage: Eukaryota > Metazoa > Chordata > Actinopteri > Siluriformes > Plotosidae > Tandanus > Tandanus tandanus. The sequence continues at coordinate 18,540,074 of JBCNYH010000016.1, read as the reverse complement.
TATGTATTTCATTCCCATTCGAACTGTTACCTGTCCACAGAACTTTCTAATTTATTCATTTAACTGCTTTGATCTGGGGTTTGATAAGCTGTGAAAACTCAGAGGAAGGAAAAAAAAACGTCAATGTTCAAAAAGATATGAGAAGTGTCTCGCTCTCAGTTCAATTCCACCAAACTTTGAGAGGTTTAAGAGCTGGGTAATGAACGGGAGAGGATAAATAGTGAGGCTGGGAGAGGGAAGGAGGAGGTGGAAAGAGTTTTCTCGCTGAAAGATCACAGAGCTTGAGCTGAAACAGGAGCTAAAGTTCTTCGCTTGGATCCCGGTTTTTGTTTGATTCGTCCAAATTAGGGATGAAAATAATGTCATTGATGACATGCTTGGTGAATAATTATTCCAAATTAAATGAAAATATCAAATATACTTAACGGTGTCATGGTGGTGTAGTGGTTAACACATCCACCCTACAGCAATAAGGTCGTGGGTTCGAGTCTTGGGCTTGGGCATTTCTGTATGGAGTTTGAATGGTTGTGTGTGTTGGGCCTTTAATGGTTTGCGAGCTGTTCAGGGTGTACCCCACCTTCACCAAGCATCACAACTTAGGAGATTTAGTATACAGCACATTAACGTAAGTGTATTTAAAACTAGAGGTTCACTAATAATGTAGCAAAGAGGCCCTCTATGAGTAACCCTCGGTTTACACTGGGGCACGATGTCCGCTATTTCTGCGATTAAAAAAAGCACACAGCTCCACGGTTTATGTGCACGCTTGGAGCACGACCTGGGAATAAAAAGGAGACAGGTCACATCCAGGAGATGAAACTTGAAGGAATCGTGTTGCCAAGTTCATCAAGATCCCCTACGATGGCGCATCAAGGTCTGTTACACTCTGCGCTCTTCCACGATTCCCACATTCTATAACGAGTGGCAAATTTTGCCACGATCAGCGCGATCATCCCGAATCCACCAAGTTCCCTTAAGATCATCATGAGTCGATCCCACGATCCCTCCACACTTATCACGATGGAGATCGTGGACATCGGCCCCAGTGTAAACCCAGGGTAATGGTTTTAATTACCCTTGTTTTATGATATGTTTTATAGTAAGTGGACGTGACCAAATTAGGGAAAAAAATCTAGATCGCTAAGGTTCGACCTTTTAAGGTCACTCGAGGTCAAAGGTCATTGTCTCATTAGAATGTCCATATATGGTTATTAGTGTTCTATAAAACACTGTGGCATGTCTACCAATCTCGTTTCCAAATTATAAGCACTCTATCTCCAGAACTTTGTGACCTTACCGTGGCTGTCACCTATGACCTTGACATTCCAGAATGAGATCATCTCTGGTACTCAAGTTTGGTGAAAATCCACGGACGGGTGTGGTCAGGATTTTGTTCCCAGACCTTAAATAATTATTCTTGCATAATTGGATACAATTTCAAGTGTAAAAATCATCCTAAATGCTGCTAAATGATATCTCATTTCACTTTGTAGTCCTAATGACCTAATTCATGTACAAAACTCATATATAAAAGCTTGGCGCGTTTACTGAGGTCAGCGTAAACCCTAATTCATGTACCGTCAGCATTTTTCCCCCTCATCGAATGCTCCTGCTGACAGTGTATATATATATGCAAGAGCCGCTGTCCTTGCAGACGGCTTATTAAACAGGGACGTCTGGTTGGAAGTGGGCGGCACAGCGGGGGTTAATTTGTCTGGGCCTGAGGCGGTGAGGAAGAGGGGGAAAATGGAGTGATCGGGCTCTAATGAAGCAGCCGGAGGTGGCATGACTGACCATGGTATTGGTTTGATTATGAGTCGACGCCGGCTCCCCTTGCTGTGTTGTGTTACACGGGCGAGCTAATTGTGCGTCCGAGGCGAGAGTGTGTTAGACCGACGGAGGAATAAATAACACGTGTACCAGGTTGTGAGTCACAGCAGATGGAATAGATGAATGTTCTCGACGCTGCTGCACAGTTCTGCAGAGCGACGGCTGGTTAATACCTGCGTATTAACTCACACGAGTGTTAATCAGATAGTATACCCAAAAAAGACACCCAAAAAAGGTCTTTTTTGGACTTTTTTTCTCTATAAATATGCATACAAGCCTTAAAATATCGAAATGATGGTAATAAGATAAGTGTGTGTATGGATGTGTCATGAAGCCTGTCTGTTAGCATGAGGATGTTTTTGTATGCTGTATCTGCACTGATCTTGTGATCTCGTTTTCCTGCTTGTAGGGTGGGGCTGTGTGTGTGTGTGTGTGTGTGTGTGTGTGTGTGTGTGTGTGTGTGTGTGTGTGTGTGAAAGACACTGAGAAGAAGATATGCATCTCAACAGGTCCTGTGAAACTCACAGATTGGTCGATCGGCCCCCTGGGAGATGAAGTTCCTTGCATTTTATTGGCTGTCAGCCTCCAGCTGCCACTGCGAGCGAAGGTTGAGGGCGGGATGATATCTTTCCTTGTTGCTAGGTTACAGGTGTACCTGATGGGGCTGATAGATATGAATGCAGGAAGAAAAAAAATGATGCGAGCGAATGACTTGAGTCAAGAAATTCCTGCAACTTTCAATCAATTCTGGATTTCTATTGATATGAAAATATTATTGCGCTTTTTGTTCCGAGCTTGCCGAGATAATGAGTCGGGGTCCAATCGCCGATTACTGCTAATGGTTTCTGCTTTAAATAGAACCGACTTCTCATTGCTCAGTGCCACCCAAATTACTGCTCCCAAGCAGTCGATCTGGGTTAAGTGAGGTGAACGATCACCACCTCTTCTGCTCATAAGTGAAAGATTGATGATTCAGTCACATAGAGCTCCAGCATCACAGCAGCATCTTTCCATATCCGAATTATGGACCAAAAAGTTACCAAGAGACCCTACAGCACCTCCAAGACTACCATCAAATTCAACTCGTGAATGTTCCAAATTGCTCCTAGGTGTGAATGGTTGTTTGTGTGTTGCTCTGTGATGGTCTGGCGAGCTGTTCAGGGTGTACCCCGCCTTTGTCCAGCTGAGAAAGGCTCCAGCCAAGTTTTGAAAAAAACAAAAATAAAGAAAATAATATGTAATAGAATTGCAGGTAAAATTATTTTTATTGAAATTTTTGCTTTGTTTTAAACTTCGATTTGCACTGTAGTTGCTACACTACTTTGACGATGAAGATGAGACAGTAACTGACTGGTTCCAGAAGGTGGCAGTAATGTACAGTACTACCAAAACTAAAGCTAGCACTAAAACGAAATAAAAATTAAGCAAAAACTTGTTCATTTCTGAAAGTAATAATAAAATTAGAAGTGATTAAGTACTTGTAAAAGTAAACCTAGCAGTGAAAAAATTTGTGGTAATTGAACGAAAAATTTAAACTTTGATTTACTGTATTAATCCCACAAGGGAAATGATTGCCTCTGCATTTTACCCATCCAAAGTGAGCTCACACACACTCGGAGCAGTGGGCTGCCACACACTGGGGGTGCCCGGAGAGCAGTTGGGGATTAGGTGCCTTGCTCAAGGGCACTTCAGCCATGAATGTGGAGGAAGGGAAGTTGCAACTCACCCCCCTCTGCCACACATTCTTCCTGCTGGTTCAGGAATTGAACCAGCAAACTTTCTGTCCCAATGCCGCATCTCTAACCATTAGGCTACGGCTGCCCCAAGTGACAGTTTAATAAAAGTTAATAAAACAATAATAAATATAACGAATAGAATTGCCGGTAAAATCAGCTTCATTTTAATTTTTGCTTTGTTTTTCATCTCGATTTGCAATACGGCTGCTACATCAGTTTGAAGATGAAGATGAGACAGTAACAGACTGCTTCCTGAAGGTGGCAGTAATGCGCAGTAAAGTGGGAAATAAAGCTAGCACTAAATCTAAATAAGAAACAAATAAAAAAAAAAAAAAGAGTCCTGAGTATAAATATAAAAATAAAACTAATATTTATTTGTTAAACGAACTAAAACTAAACTGGAAAAAAAATTAAATAAAAATAAAGACTAAATAAAAAATTTAAGACTTAAAATATGTCAAGTCTGGTTTGGATTGGTCAGGAATGCTTCCTCCTAATTGGCGCATGAACAACGAAGAATGCACGATTCTGATTGGCTCATTCTGTTTCTTTGTAACCTTTAGCTAAAGATGAAAGCAGTTAAATATGGAAAGGTGAGGATGACATTGTTGACATTTTATGACAATCATTATAGCGCAGATACTGTTTAACATACTATTGCAGATTCTTCTTTCGCATCATGGTTCCCATGGCAACAAGTGCCTGAATTAGCATTTAAGCTGTCCTGAAATATTTAAAGGGCTTCTCGATTATGATTCTGGTTGTGCCATCTGGTTCTAGATGCCCTTGCCTGCGTGGGTTTTCTCCAGGTACTCCGGTTTCCCCCTACAGTCCAAAGACATCCACATGAGGCTAACTGGGTGGTCCACATTGCCCCTAGGTGTGAGTGCGAATGGTTGTGCGTGTGTGCGGCCCTGTGATGGTCTGACGAGGTGTTCAGGGTGTACCCCGTCTTCACCCAGTTTGAGCTGAGGTAGACATTAGCCTCACTGTGACCCTAGTAGGAGTAAGCGGTTTGGTAAATGAGTGAGCGAAAGTAAATTACCTTTGACCTTGAGTGACCTTAAAAGGTCAAACAGCAGCCATTTCATAAATCCTTTAAGCAAGAGAAATTTTTTGCTAATTTGGGCACTTCCATGTACTATAGAACATATCATAAGTTGAGCTCATGAGTAATTAAAACCAGTACCCGTATTAGTAAATCGTTTTGAATGGAAGGTCGTTTCTACTCGAGACACAGTTCATGATGAGAATCTCAATGACAGTGTAAAGATTTAAAGAGAAACAGAGCATCACCAGTGCATTTAAGTTTTGTTTGTTGTGCTGGAAACCGCGACATGTTTGCAGATTGACTCGGAAACCCAGACTCCAGACCGATCTTTGCAGGTAAGCGTGTAAACAAAGAGCTGACACCGCCGTTCTTTCACAGACCGCATTTGTTTTAATCAAAGAACGTGTAGTGGTCTGGGATGCTGTTGTGGCTAAAAGAGAAAAGTTTATTCTGTTTCTTTCCTTTTTTTGGAGGAAACCTTTTAATCATGCTCTATGTCCTTGCAGGGATCGGTTAGCTCCCAAGAGCCGGTTTAACAAACATGATGATAAAAGCAATCAATCTGCTTATAAACAGCTGAATCCTTGCTAGCCAAGCGTTATTTACTTACAGATTTTGATACAGCGGTTAAGATAGAGATTTGCCGTAATAACATGACTACCTCCACCCAGTTTGTGAGTCTGTTTGTCAGTTTGTCTGTGAACAAAACCCTGACCACATTTATGCATGGATTTTTACCAGATTTGGTGGGAACATTGTCTTACCTGAGTCCCAAAGATGATTTGATTTTGGAAAGTCAGGGTCAAAGGTGAAGGTCAGAGCGAGGTCAGAACTTTTGGAAATAGACATTTCTGATGTCAAAATTGAAATTGGTTATATCTGAGAAAAAAAGTCACATAGACCCCTAAATGCAATTGGAGACAGATAGGAAACTATATGGATACTTTCAAATGGCATAATCCGCTTTGGTCTTGAGAGACCTTGAAAGGTCAAAATCAAGGTCACAGGATTTTGAGTGCTTATAACTTTAAAATGAGTGCTGGTAGACACGCCATTACTATGGAAGACCAATAGGAATCCATATATGGACTTTCACAAGACAATTGCCTTTAACCTTGGAAGGTCAGACGTCGATTTTTACAAAACTTGGTGGGAAGACTACCCTACCTGCGTCCCAATGATATTTTGATTATGAAATATCCCTTCATAAGGTCACAGAGTTTTGAAGATAGAACGCTTATAACTTCAAAACGAGTGTTGATAGTCATGCCGTTACAGTGAAACGAATATAGGAAACCACATATTACTTTCAAATGAGTCAATTACTTTTGACCTTGAGCGACCTTAAAAGGTCAAACTTTAGTGATTTCAGAAAACCTTCAACGGAGAGAGTTTTTTTTTCTTTCTAATTTGATTATGTTCATGTAATATAGTACATATTGTAAGACCCATAATGACCTACAGTATTCAGTAATTATTCAAGCTGCAAGGCGGAGGTTCCTTCACTCTGAGGCCCCCTCAGGTGCACCAGAGTTCTTTTGTAATCAAATATCAGATTTTAAAATGTCTCTTCAATAGAAATTTTCTTTAAAATGCTTGAATTTTGCTTGTCATTAAGCTTCAGATATGAAACTGGACATTATATAGTAGAAAACACCACAGTTCGCACCATGCGAAGTGTTTTCCCAGGCTGCCTACACACATCCCATTCTCTCACTCATCACTCACTCATTTGCTGAACTGCTTGCTCAGGGTCTGGGGAAGGCTGGAGCCTATCTCAGCCGACACTGGTCGAAGGCCGGGTACACCCTGATCAGCTCGCCAGACCATTGCAGGGCAACACACACACAACAAATCACACTCACACCTAGGAGTAATTTGGAACAGCCAGTTAGCCTAATGTGCATGTCTTTGGACTGTGGGAGGAAACCGGAGTACCCAGAGGCAACCCAGGCAAGGATGGTAATCGAACCAAGGACCTTCGTGCTGTTAGGCGGACATGCTAACCGATACGTCACCGTGCTGCCCCACATCCCTTCCTTTTCCAGAGCCGATGTGTGTGTGCACTGTAGGATGATGGACACCTCCAGTCCTCGATGTGTCTTGAAGCTTGATGCTGTAATGTGATGTAGTGCACGCGCTCTTCCTCTCTTCTCTGAGAAGCTGGATTGACCTTTTGGAAGCGCGTTTACATTTGCGTGCAGAATTGGGTCGTTTATCAGCACGGAGAGCCGCAGATGAGACACTTTCAGGCGGGTAAACTATTCAGGTATCAGCTGTGTGTTCCGTTCAAGTGAAGTGAATGATAACGTGTTGAAAGTGTCAGGAGGAAATGAGGAAGGTGAAAGGAATTTTGTTTGGGTTCAGAAGGAAAAAAAAACAATTTTGTGTGGTTTGAAAGAATTTGATCTCAAATCTGATATCAAAAACACATATTAATAAAGTTCATTAGAAAAGAATCTTTAACCGGAGCTGTAGTATAATATTACGAGACACACATTCAGCATCTTATATACATACAATATATTGCCAAAAGTTTTCGCTCATCTTCCTTCACACACATGAACTTAAGTGACGTCCCATTCTTAATCCATAGGGTTTAATATGACATCGGCCCCCCCTTTGCAGCTATAACAGCATCACCTCTTCTGGGAAAGCTTTCCACCAGCTTTAGAAATGTGTTCATGGGAATTTTTGACCATTCTTCCAGAAGCGCATTTGTGAGGTCAGACACTGTTGTAAGCATGAAATTGTCCAAAATCTCCTGGTACGCTGAAGCATTCAGAGTTCCTTTCACTGGAACTAAGGGGCCAAGCCCAGCTCCTGAAAAACAACCCCACACCAGAATCCCCCCTCCACCAAACTTTAAACTTGGTACAATGCAGTCAGACGAGTACCGTTCTCCTGCCAACCGCCAAACCCAGACTCATCAATCAGATTGCCGGATGGAGAAGCGTCCAGAGAACGCGCCTCCACTGCTCTAGAGTCCAGTGGCGGCGTGCTTTGCACCACTGCATCCGGTGCTTTGCATTGCACTTGGTGATGTACGGCTTGGACGCAGCTGCTCGACCATGGGAACCCATTCCATGAAGCTCTCTACGCACTGGTCTTGAGCTCATCTGAAGGCCACATGAAGTTTGGAGGTCTGTAGCGACTGACTCTGCTGAAAGTTGGCGACCTCTGCGCTCTATGCGCCTAAGCATCCGCTGACCCCGCAGTGCCATTTTACGTGGCCTACCGCTTCGTGGCTGAGTTGCTGTCATTCCCAATCGCTTCCACTTTGTTATAATACCACTGACAGTTTACTGTGGAATATTTAGTAGCGAGGAAATTTCACGATTGGACTTGTTGCACAGGTGGCTGGAATTCACTGAGCTCCTGAGAGCGACCCATTCTTTCACAAATGTTTGTAGAAGCAGTCTGCATGCCTAGGTGCTTGAATTTATACACCTGTGGCCATAGAGGTGATTGGAACACCTGAATTTAATTATTTGGATTGGTGAGTGAATACTTTTGATTCTGATTGGTCCAGAGTGCTCTCTCTCTCTCTCTCTCACACACACACACACACACACACACACATCACAAATAGATATCACATATACACATAAACAAACACAAACACACACGCCCACACCCACCATAAATACACACACATCTTACACACGCACACACACCCAAACAAATATCACATACACACACACACACACACACACACACACATATATATATATACATATATATATATATATATATATATGTATACACACACATACACACCATAAATACACACATCTACCACATGCACACACACCCAAACAAATATCACATACACACATAAACACATCATACACACACACACACACACACACACACGCACACTATAGATACATATGCATCTAACACACACACCCAAACAAATATCACATACATACATAAACACACACACACACACACATATATATGTATATACACACACACACACATACACACCATAAATACACACATCTACCACATGCACACACACCCAAACAAATATCACACACACACACACACACACACACACACACACACACACACACACACACTATAAATACATATGCATCTAACACACACACCCAAACAAATATCAGATGCACAAATAAACACACTCACACGCATCACACATATATATCTAACACGTGTACACACAAACACGCTGACAGTCATGCTTAAACACACACATGCAAATATCACACACACACACACACACACACACACGCGCGCTTGTTATTTCTGTATACTTCTTGTTTACTTCCTGCTCTGAAATGGTTTTCGGTCACACACTCCCTCAGGGTTTACCAGCCAGCATTAACACTGAGCATGCTAGCTTTATTTGTTTTTTACACACAGGTGTTGGAGGTGCTGTGACGGAGCAGAAAAGGAGGATAAAGCGGTTTAAGTCACACTGGTGTAATGCAGCACCGAGATTTAATCCGTATGACGTCACACAGGGATTTATTTACCTGTTGGATTTTAAATCACTTTCAGTGACGGCAGTTCTGGGACTCTATCAGACGAATGAGGATTTTCTTTCTCTTTTACTCCCTTTTTTCTTTTTCCAGACCTTCTTTCAGCTTCGATGTATTTTTTCAGCCCAGTGATCTCAGTGTCTGCCTTTTTTCCTCTCTCATTCAGTCAGTCCTGTTCTCTCACTCACCTCCCATCTCCTGTCCTTCACCACGCTCCTCCGTTCACTACAGCGGTGCTCAGTATGACAAAAAGGCATTACAACATGAATCGCCATATCTATCCAACTGCCAGCAAAACAAACAAACAAACATCTAAATAAATAAATATTTAAGTTAAGAATAAATAAATAAATAAATACATATTTGAATAAATGAATATATTAAAAGATAATATTAAATAAATAGATAATAAATTAAGACAGGGCACGGTGGCGGAGTGGTTAGCACGTTCGCCTCAAGTAAAGAAGGTCCTGGGTTCGATTCCCGGGCTCGGGGTGTTTTTGTGTGGAGATTGCATGTTCTCCTCGTGTTTGCGTGGGTTCCCTCCATGTACTTCGGTTTCCTCCGTCAGTCCAAAAACATGCACAGTAGGTTGACTGGCTGTTCCAAATCGCCCCAGGTGTGAGTGTAAGTGTGAATGGTTGTGTGTGAGTTGGCCTTGCAATGGTCTGGTGAGCTGTTCAGGGTGTACCCCTCCCTCACCCAGAGTCGGCTGAGATGGGCTTCAGCCTCCCCGCGACCCTGATTAAGATTAAGCGGCTTAGAAAATGAATAAATGAATGTAGAATTTTAAATTTGGTACGGTGGTGTAGTGGTTAGCACATCTGCCTCACAGGAAGTAGGACCCAGGTTTGATTCCCAGGTTTGAGCGTTTCTGTGTGGAGTTGGCGCGTTCTCCCCATGCTTGCATGGGTTTACTCCGGAGACTCTGGTTTCCTCCCACAGTCTAAAGACATGCACATTATGCTGATTGGCTGTTCCAAATTGTCCCTAGGTGCGAGTGGGAGTGTGATTGGTTGTGTGTGTTGCCCTTCAATGGTCTGGCAAGATATTCAGGGTGTACCCTGTCTTTGCTCGGTATCGGCTGAGCCTCACATAGGCTCCAGCCTCCCCGCGACCATAGTAGGATTAAGTGGTTCAGCAAATGAATGAGTGAAAAAGTAGATTTTAATTTATCACAAAATGGACATCACATTGTCATACTGCTATTATATCAATTATAGATATACACAAATAAATAATCAACAAATAAACAAGTACACAAATAAATAAATAAGTAAAAAATGTAATTACTGCCATGGATAAATAAATAAATACATAAAGTAAATACATTTATAAAATAAATTCATGCACAAATGCATAACACATAATAAATAATTAAGCAAACTAATTCATATATAACTTTGGAAAAGAGGAGGCTGCGTTGCCGTTGGTGGGTTTCTGCCCTGCGATGGCCTGGCGAGCTGTTCAGGGTGTACTCTGCCCTCGCCCAGAGTCGGCTGAGATGGGCG
>JBCNYH010000016.1:18503682-18515434 GCA_039654325.1 Tandanus tandanus | reverse complement strand
GGTGTACTCTGCCCTCGCCCAGAGTCGGCTGAGATGGGCACCAGCCTCCCCGCGACCCTAATTAGGATTAAGCAGTTTAAGAAAATGAATGAATGAATGAATGAATGAATAATTCAGCCTGCTAGCATATTTGATTCAGTGTAGAATTCATTATAACAAGTAGGCTTTGTATCTTTGTAATACTTTCCTTTTTCAAAAAGTCCTATATTTTTAATGATTTAGCTTGCTAAGAAATCTTTTTCCCCCCACTGTATGTTAAATATGACTCATGTTTGCCTTCAAACCTGCAAAAAAAGAAAAAAGAAAAAAAAGAAATCTCATACCTAGAAGTGTGAAAGGGTTGGTAAAGGTGAAAAACATGTACCATTCCTCCAGGACTGTGAGGAAAGCCTTGTGTTAGCTAAGCTCTAGAAAAAAAGACATTAAAGATGCATTCTGGGAGTCAGGAAAGGTTTTAAAGGGCAAGGTTTTCACTATTTATTAGAAGTATACATATACAATGTGGACTGGTTGAAAAACTACACAAAATGCTAACACTTTGTGTTTATGTGCTTCGTGGTGGCTAATTAGCGCATGTGGGTAAAAAAAAAATACACTCACTCATCTGCCGAACCGCTTAATCCCATAAGGGTTGCGGGGAGGCTGGAGCCTATCCCAGCTGACTATGGGAGAGGGTCATGTACACCCTAAACAGCTCGCCACACCATCGCCAGGCTAACACACACAACCGTTTACACTCACATCCACAACTAGGTGCAATTTGTAACAGCCAGTTAGCCTAATATGCATGTCTTTGGACTGTCAGAGTACCTGGAGGAAACCCATGCAACCGTGGGGAGAACATGTAAACTTCACACAGAGACACCCGAGTCCAAGACTCGAACCCAGGACCTATTTGCTCTGAGGCGGACATGCTAATCACGATGCTACCATGAAGCCCTGTGGTAAAAACAGTGACGGTAAAAATAGTTTAGTCACCGCTGAACAATTTGAGCAAGGTAACACACGCTTCACAGAAAAACAGTTGTGATAAGTAGCAAGAGAAACTAGCTAACCTAGCTAAATTTTGGTATGCTAGTTAACTTTTGTTATGCTAGCTAACTTTGGATAGGGATGCCATACAGGATATTCATACAAACTCCCCCATGTTTTGTATTAAACAGCAGCTTTGGAAATTTCTAGAAAAGGTGAACTTCTTGTATTGTAAACTTACTAGGGTTTGCTGCTAACTGCATGTTATGAATATAGGCTACAGCATGGGAACTTAAAATTCAGTTCATGCTAACTAGAAATGCTAGCATGCCTGCTGAAATACTGAAAGCTAGCCCGAGACGGAGGTAAACTCTGACTACTCTCTAAACTGTAGCAACGGTTGCTAAACAATGAGTGTACAGGTTAAAACCAGGGAAGTGGCTTAGTATTAGTCAGTCTAGCAAGTTTTGTCTATGTTTTTCTTTTATCTAGAATCTTTTTAACTAGGTGTGTCCCTCACGTGGTCAACGGCACACTTAGTATCATCCTGGTTTTACTAAACTGGGTCCTTGTGACATGGAAATGGGGTAATATGTCAAGGTGACCTAGTTTTTACAAGGTTAACAGGCATGTTCATAGGAATATCAATCCTGTGCTAAATTTCACCTATCTGACTTTTTACTTGTCCATGTGCATATTTCATGTGGCCCCTTTGACCTTGAAATAAGGTCAAGGTGACCCAGATTCAGGCTTGATGACCTTGACACTAAGTATAACTGGTATGAATTGGAAACCCATCCGACAGAAACGGCACCCTCTAGAGACTTAACGGGCATTTTTGATGAATTGACCTCTGTGACCTTGAAAAATGGGTCAAGGTGACCCAGTTCCGATGGGCTGGTAGGGCGTGCCGTAGGGACCATTCAACATAAACATAAAATAAATACATAACGAACCGGCACTGCTACAGTGTTAACGAGAAGTGTCTGCGGTGGCCCCTAAAAACAGGGCTTTGCTTTGCTCTGGATACAGTGACCACAATTATGCTATTTCGTTTCACACACATTTCTCTCAAGGGTTCTTCCTAATGTCTTTCTCACTCATGAGAGACCAAGGTCTTTATAAAGCTTCTTAAATTAAACATATGCTTTAAAATGGATGTCTTAACCAGTCACATTCAAAACTATCTCCAGTGAGAATGTTTTTTTTTATTTAATGATAGAACCGAGAACCCTGATGGTATGCTGTATGCTCTGAATTAGCGCTATGCAAACTACTGATGTAAATATAAAAATCTCTTCTCAGTGTGTTTATGACTTCTGACTTATATCAGCGTGAATGTTTTTGGATATTATTGTCATGCTGTGTGCTATGCTATATTGCTGAACAACATCACTGCTATGTTATGGTGCTGTGCAGGTCCAGGGGTATGTGTGTTTACATGTTAATCCAGGGTGGGATTGGGGTGGGGGGGTTGGAGGGTGGATCAGTCTATTCTGAGCACGAGCGCCTGACTCCTGAGCAGCCAATAAAGCAGGAAAACGCCCAGGAGAAGGGAAACAGCTCTGAGTTTCCATAGGAACGCCTAGCGCAAAGATCTGACTCTGACTCGATGGAGAAAAGATGGCTGTGGAGCTTTGCAACTGATACCTAGTACTGGTTGGATCGTCTGGATGGTGATGCTGCTTTTGAAGATGGTCACTGTTCTGTAGGCCAGATTGTCATGTGACCCAGAGCTCATCACGCCACATGTTGTTTTCCACCATCAACGACATCACGTTCCTAGAATGTTTATTTCTCTTTCCATACTGAGGCAGCCCTGTTGATTTGATGCTTTGTGCATATCACAGAGTGTAGGGATTTTTCAGGAAATTAACACTTAAGGAAGTGCTGTTGTAGAAAAACAATCAACAACAAGGTGATGCGAGATAATTCATGCTTAATCCTACCAGGGTTGTGGGGAGGCTGGACCATCGCAGGGCCAGCACACCCACAATCATTCACATTCACACTCACACCTAGTCACCAGTTTGGAACAGCAATTTAACCTAACGTGTAATTCTTTGGACTGTGGAAGGAAACCGGAGTACTCGGAGAAAACCCACGCAAGCACAAGTAGAACATGTAAACTCTACACAGATACATCCTCTCCAATCCCAGGGCTCGAACCCAGGACCTTTTTGTAGTGAGGTGGATGTGCTAACCACTATGCCACCATGCTGCCCAGCTTTCTTCAAACTTTGTTGAATTTATAGGAATTCAGGATCCGTCACCATGGCAACCCATGACTTTTTGTCTGCGTTTTTCTTTGTCTTGTATTTAAAACATTATCCTGAGTTTGCAAGGTGGATAATATCCACTATTATTCATTCATGAGATTTCCTCTTTACTGATTGGTGGAAAGCCATGGAATAATTCTTGTTATTGAATCATTGCCATGGGATAACTGAATTATTGCATCGTTGCTATGAGAAAATTCGAGTGATTATTGAACAACTGGCATGTGCAACACAGTAACATGACTGTCTATTTTGTAAATATTTTGAATGAATAATGAAGCACTTATAAAACTCGGCTTTCTTAGAATAGAGAATTATTCGGTCTCGGAGGGTTTTAGAAAATATCCTACTTCGTCTAACTCGATAATTGTTTATTATCTTGCGATAGAAATCCAATCATGTCGTACCGATCCTGTGTAGTATCTACTACTCTTTATTATGTCCGAGTATTTCTGAGAATTTGGTGAGTATGTTTTTCCCGTACGGTGCGACGATAATGTAAAAAAACACCTGAAATCAGGTGGTTGTAAATCTCTGTAGTCAGAATTGAAGAAGATAGTTGTTTATTCTGACAAATTTTGGAGTAAATCTGTTTCTGTGATCAATTGTTAAGGTCTGGAGAAGCCGGCGGTGAGCCGAGTATCCACCAAAACCAGCGTAGAAACACGTAATTGTTACACTCATTCAATCCAGATTTGTAAATGCCATTCGCGATTGTGCATAACACCCACATGAGCTGGAGATAATAGGGACTTATTAATCATAATTGACTCGTATGTTCTTTTTTGTGATGCCTCTTGGCTGGACGAAGGCTTATGCGGTGAGTTAAATAAACATCAAATCCTGAACATTCAGGTTTAATTTGTATACTTTTTTTATTAGTCATTGCAAAATCGTAAAATAAGCCATTAATTAAAGTATTAAAGTAAAAATACAGAGCCAGACGTAGATGAAATCTATTCTTTGCATCTGTTTTAAGAGCAGTTGTGTCATCTTGAATCTTTCTTTAATGCTGTAAAGCATTTAATAAAAAAAACCCCCCCAAAAAACGGTAAAAGCACTTTGTCTGTTGATCTTGGCGCAAGTCCGCAGCAACTTTTCCAAAATACCGGGTAAACGTTATGCATGCTGGCGGCCTCTCATGCCGTGGATACTAAAAAGCATCTTCTTTTATTTAAAAAAAATATAAAGCAGTGCAAGAAGAAGGAAAGGCAGGAAGAAGGAATGGAAAACAAGGAGTCCTTGGTACGAGTTCTGGTATTTCATAAAGGTCAATGAGAGGTCAGAATCTCGTAGCAGTCTGCTGCCGTGGCTACGTTTGTTTGATTTTGTTGTGAATGTGTTACTGCACTGGCTTGGGTCTTTGAAAGAAAACCTGTATGTTGTTGCTGTTTCAAGGGCTCATCGTGACTGCTAAACACGTAAAAACATCCTTAGATACAGGGCGAATAAAGATGAGTCTTGAATCCTTGAGCTGTGTAAAAGAAGCAGCTGAAGACTTGTACTGCAGCATAAATTCATGCTTTACTTTATTTACTTACATTTGTTTTTTAGCTCAGTTTCCACACAAGTGGAGCACAATACTTCAGAAACCATCGACTTGATGTCGCATGGCTTGAGTGTCCATAGGCATCATGATACTGATTGGCTGTTATGCATCGTGATGCTGATTGGCTGTTCGCTGGTTGGCAGGAACTTGACGAGTGCCGACATTTGGGAATGAATACTAAGACAGTTTTTGTTTTTAAAAACATTTTAAAAAGTTTAAACTTTTTTTTAAAACAAAAACAACATAAAAAAAAAACCCCAATTATTTTTAGCAATGCTTCTTCTGAGCTTTATGGAGAACATGTCTTAAACACAAACCACAAAAATCTCATGGGGAGGTCAATACCTAAATCTGTATATTTGATACTTCCTGCTTCCTAAATTGTTTTGTTTCTCAAAACCTAAAAGTATAATTGTCTTGTTTTACCACAATTCTTTTTGAAATCTCAATTCTGATTGGTTAGAAGACCTTTTACACTATAGAAATTTACTAACAATAATACTACTAATAATAACAATTGTTTATTTGTATATATACGTTGTCTGTCTGTCTTTGTGTCTGTGATCGCGATAACTTGAAAACTAATGGACGGATTTCTACGAAATTTTAAGCAAATATGGGTCTTGGGCCAACAAAGTATTGATTCAATTTTGGGCATGATCTGGATCTGGGTCCCGGACAGCTTTGAAGGAACATGAGGCAGGGAGATGGAAATCGCCCAGAATGTGCCAGGGTAAAAAAAAATATATAGAGAGATCAAAATTAATTCCAGAACATGCTACAAGGGGGCACTGTAATTCTACGTGATCTGGCAGGATAACCCATGTAAAGACGAGATTGCCTTCGATGGCCTGGCAAGCTGTCCAGGGTGTACTCTGCCCTCTCCCAGAGTCGGCTGAGATGGGCACCAGCCTCATCGCAACCCTAATTAGGATTAAGCGGTTCATAAAATAAATGAATGAAAGACGAGATTGCACTACCTTGGTGGAGGTCTGCACTCTCTTAGTGCATTTCTAGTTCATCATTAAATAGCTAAATGCATAGTATCTTAAATAGTATTGTAGTATTATTGGTGATAATAATACATAGTTCTTTTACCTATTTGTAGATATATTAAATGATGGGAACATCTGCGAAACAAGTTACTTCCTTCTGACACTTATGTTATAGCAGCTGTAAGCATTTCATCCCTCAGCAGCCTGATATTCCCTTTCTTTCACCAGTTTCCTTCAGAACTCGTGGAGTTTTCCCATTTGCTCATTTCCTTGCTGAGTACCTTGTTACTGCAACATTTGTGTAGCCAATAAATGGCCCCCTGCTGACTCACGCCCATCCTCTGGCCATTCTCAGTGACCAAGGTGGCCTTGATCATCCTTGATGCATAAATAACCTTCTGGTAGAGCTTTATTTCTAACCCCCCAGAGAAAATTTCTGCATATCAAGATTTAATCATGAACCAAGATTTGAATACCGCTGTGGTGTATAAATACATACCGACCTTCTAGCCAAATGTATTTCTACGCAGTGGCATACCCAACAAGCACACTGTAATATTATTATTTATTTCACAAACAATAAGAAATAGCATGAGTACTAACTCCCCCAAGGCACAAAGGGATGGAAAACCTCCCCTGGAGGCTTTTTTATGAGGCACCAACTGAAATGCTTGTCTGGAAACATGCTAAGAACACTTAGAGTGAAAGTTAATCCTTTGGACCTTCATTATGAAAGGAACTCACTCCAAAAAAGTTTGTATTTTAATCCCCCGGAGTGCATCAACACCTTGTCTTGTATGCTAATGGAAGGCCTAAAATATACTTTTTCATCCTATAGTGGTGCCGCCGTTATAGTGAGACGTCTTACATTAGCTTACGCACATTTGTCTACTTGTAAGGATTTTCCATTGAATTAAATGTTAATGCAGCTAATTAGTGCTTTGTGACGCCTAAATAATATCCGAACCGTTAGAACAGCAGCAAGAATTAAACCTTTTAGCTCTTCGTTTGTTGAAAAAAAAAGTTTTCCTAATAGTGGACCACAAGGTCAAATACACACAGATCCTATATATTTATTGCCCCCAGTGACAGAAGTTCCTCTGTGTTAATCTGATGGTGTTTAGCAAAAGTGGCATCTTACATGCAGACCAGTAGTTGAAATATGTAACATATTTCCATTGACGGGGCAGCGGTGGCCCGGTGGTAGGGTGCTGGATTACTCAAGGTCGGGGGTTCAAGCCCCACTATCAACGGGTTCTCACTGCTGTCCCCCAGTGCAGCTAACTGGGTTATCAAAGGCTCGCCATGTCTCTCACTGTCTGTGGTGAGAGGCATATAAAAGAACCATTGCTGATTTTCGTCAAGAGCAGGCTGCATTGCTGTCGGCGTGTTTCTGCCCTGTGATGGCCTGGCGAGCTGTCCAGGTGTACTCTGCCCTGAGATGGGCGCCAGCCTTCCCGCGACCCTAATTAGGATTAAGCGGTTCAGAAAATGAATGATTTCCATTGACTTAATGTGTACTTCCTTGATTGTTCTCTTACTAAAATGCATATTTTGGGCATATGAAGACCAAGGTTCCATGATACCTGCTAAAAGCTATTTATTCACATTAAATTGTTGGTGGAAAATGAGCTAATATGATATTTTTGTAACTGTTGATCAATGTAATCCCCAAAAAGTAGTACGGGAAAAAAAAAAAAACTTCCACTGAGCATGAGTTTTGCGATCAGAGACGTTTTGTTGATAAAAGAAGAGAGAAACTGCTAGGCAAGGACTTAATAATAAATTTAATTTCCACCACTGTAAAAAATAAAAAACAACAGGGTTTGTCGGTCGGTTGGTTTTTCCAGTCTTTCTGTAGAGTCAGTGTGGTTATGGTTGAAAGCCTTTCCCAGGGGCCCAACAGTGGCAAATTGGTGGTGCCAGGGCTTGGACCCCTCGACCTTCTGATCAGCAACCCAGCCACCATTGATCCCAACTGTTGAACTGTTGCCAAACCGTTTTATCCTACCCGGCTCGTGGGCAGGCCGGAGCCTATCTTGGCTGACTCTGATAAAACCATCTTGCTGTGAGGTGGACTTGCTAACCCGTTGAGCTACCACCTCCCCCAAATTCAAACCAACAACAGTAAAAGCGTATACTCTCCGACTATTCTGACGGCCTCAGTCCTCGCCCTTCTTGCGACATTCCTCACGGCTTTTGTTGTATTATTTCCCACACAGTTTAATTAGTTAATTAGTTGTTTGTTTATTGACAATGTTTTATCAGGTTTTACTATATGCAGGTAACACATTTATGAATATTGAAGCAAAATCAGAACAGCGTGCCCCAGGGGATGGAGGGAAAAAAATCCAGGATGAAAAACAAGCCCACATTTCCGTCCACTGTTCACTCGATGTGTTTGAACTGGACAGATCACAGAGCAGAACATTTTAGTGCTTCATTTTTTATGGCTTCTTGACTGCGTAACATCTGTTCCATAAGACCTAATGTTACTATAACACACAAATAATAACACACCCAGGCTCGCCGGAGAGAAACCCAGTGGACACCAGAAGAGCAGGAAGCAGCTGCTTGTAGCCCTTCCCTCACCAAACCTCTATAATTTTCATTTCTTTCTTTTTTTCCCCTCTCTATCTATCTTTGTAACTGTAACACCTGGAACAGCAGCCAATTGAAGTCTTTAAAAAGCTTACAGCGGTTTGTCCTTTCATTCCTGCTTCATGTTTCCTGGAGTTTCTTTATTCGTTTGTGCTCCGACAAGTCCAGAATTGTGATTTATAATCCTTTTATTTTATAGCATGAGTGTTGGTGAATTCTCAGTTCTGATTGGTTGATTTGCATGTTCTCCCCATGCTTGCATGAGTTTCCCCCAGGTATTCCGGTTTCCTCCCACAGTCCGAAGACATGCACAGTAGGCTAATTGGCTGTTCCAAATTGCTGCTAGGTGTGTGTGAATGGTTGTGTGTGTGTTGGCCCTGCGATGGTCTGGCGAGTTCTTCAGGGTGTGCTTCGCCTTTGTCCAGGGTTGGCTAAGATAGGCTCCAGCCTCCCCGCGACCCTAGTAGGATTAAGCAGTTCGGCAAATGCGTGATGATTAAGTGATTTATTTTTTTGGTTCTATAGGATATGGATCTAATAAAGGACTAATAAACACTGGTAAAAATAATAACAATAAATTAGTAATAATAACAGAAATTTACATTTATTGATTATGTATAATTTTATTAATCATATAAATAAAATTAAAATTAGATTACATTTTTCTCATCATCTCATCTCATTTTCCAAACCGCTAAATACTATTAGGGTCAGGGAGAGGCTGGTGCCTGTCTCAGCCGCCTCGGGGCGAACACGGGATGCACCCCAACAGCTCGCCAGACCATTGCAGGGCCAACACACACACAACCATTCACACTCACACTTAGAGGCAATTTGGAACAGCCAATTATGCTTATGTGCATGTCTTTGGACTGTCGGAGGAAACTGGAGGACATGGAGGAAACCCATACAAGCAACATGCAACATGCAAACTCCACACAGCAACGCCCAAGCTGGGAATCGAACCTAGGACCTTCTTGCTGTGAGGCGGACGTGCTAACTACTGCACCACTGCAATTACATTTTTGAATGATATTTATGTTAATATTTAAAATTAAATTAAAATTAATTAATTAAAAAAAAAAAAAACCTTAATGGTTGTTGTGGGGAAATTTTTTGGAAGATGTTTAATTAGAATTTTTGAAATGAAAATTTCTGCATGGTGAATTTGTCAGGACAGAGGATGCTGCTTTTTAGTTTTTCCCAGTTACAATCTGAATTTATGGTTTTCTTACTTATTTCCAATTATCAATATAAAGAGAAGGAATGACTTGCTCCAACATACCTGAAGCCAGAAACTATCATGATAGTATTGGCTCAGGTGATTAAGGCTTACTGATCCAAAGGTCAGGGGTTCAAGTCCCAGTACCACCAAGCTGCCACTGTTGGGCCCTTGAGCATGGCCATTATTCCTATTGCTCAGTTACATGAAAATGTAAGTCGCACTGGATAAGGACGTCTGCCAAAAGCCTTAAATGTAAACGTATCATCCCACATCATGAATTGTAACTATAAATGGATTAAAAGGGTATTTATCATTAAAAATGGTGCTAGAGTTTGCTATGTGTTATGATATATGAGTGATAAAACGCTTTAGGACAGGCTGTTGTCGGGAAATGATCAGCGTTAAATCAAGTATTTTTGTCACCATGAAACGGTTTTTATTTTATTTTAATGTCTTGCTGTCACTTTGATAGCAAGTTTATAAATGATAGCACATGCAGTACATTCTGTGCGTTACTAATGGCACCTTACGGTTCATCATCTGAAACTGCACACCTGGGTTCATTGTAGCTACAGCTCTGGCTCCTTTCCCTATCAAGTGGTTTTCTTTTTTAAGCAAAGCTGTGATGTGTGTTTGCTCCCTGCAAGTGTATTTTCGAGCTGTCAGTCTCAGAGCCACACCACTATCATTACTTAGTGAGGAGAGTGTTGAGAAATCGCAGTGTGAGTCTCTGGATGAGTGTCTGAGTTAAACACGGAAATTGTTGATTACTGCCTTTAGATATCACACCCTGACGATGTGTTTAAACCCCAGAACCTCCCACTGCACATGTTCATTGGCATTACACTGCCTATTAAGGCATTACAACCACTAATATAAGACAGATCTTCTCAGGCTGAGTTACGATGAAGCTCTGTATGTGCATTCTGGGTAAATAGTGAAGCGTCCGGTCAATACGTTTACACGTACATCGCTTCTGATTTTATCGAAACGTCTGGAAAGATGCGAGTGCTTTTAGATCATCACTCAACACCTCAACAACTTGTTACAACCGCTTGTTTTAGTAACAGGCTCTTATTGTTGCTGTACCCTTTTCCCTCTTTCTGTTCTATCCATCCAGCCATTATCTATTCTGCGTATCAATCAGGGTCGTGGGGAAAGCTGGGGTCAATCCCAACTGACTTTGGGTGAGATGTGTCGTACATGGAGGTGGACTTTCTTTTTCGGTTCTCTGTTGAAGGAGGTTACTTAAAAATAAGGTGGGAAAAAACTGTAGGAGTCGGAAAATTCGGAAAGGACATGTGCCTTGGGATAGAAGGGAATAGGATGGGAGAGGTTAGGATAGGATGGGACTGGATGGGATGGGATGGGGTAGAATGGAATGGGATATAATATAATGGGATGGAAAGGGTTGGGATAGGATGGACTGGTATAGGATGGGATAGGATAAAATAGGATGGGATAGGACAGGGTGGGATAGAAGGGAATAGGATGGGAGAGGTTAGGATAGGATGGGATGGGAAGGGGTAGAATGGGATGGGATGTGATATAATGGGATAGAAAGAGTTGGGATAGGATAGGATAGGATAGGATGGGAAGGAATATGATAAAATGGGATGTAAAGGGATTGGATTGAATGGGATGGGAACCGATGGAGTGGGGTGGGATGGGATAAGATAAGATAAATGAGCCATAGCTGCTTTCAGATAAGCATTTCTGATTCATTACATGACTGATACATATGACATGTTTTCTATTAAAGATTCGCTCTTCAGTGTTGAAGGACACAGCTGGGTTAATTGATGTCGCCGTGCCCTTAATCAGAGATGCTTCGAGATAATTGAAATCCAGTCTGACACCTCTAGCCTATCAGGACTCATTAAGATGTTTTGTGTCAATGGTCTCAAATCCCTCTGGCAACCAGAACTCTATCACGTTTGAAGATAATTGCAAATATGTTTAGGGGTAACTTGTATCGAGGCAGCATAAAAGTTGCAGCAAAGGCTTTTTACATCTGGTTTGCCTTCCAACATGTCTTTAAATGTGGTGTAAAACAGTGTGTGTGTGTGTGTGTGTGTGTGTGTGTGTGTGTGTGTGTGTGTGTGTGTGTGTGTGTGTGTGTGTATGTGTG
>JBCNYH010000016.1:18480917-18492663 GCA_039654325.1 Tandanus tandanus | reverse complement strand
CATCTTATTTTGTGTTAAAAAATAAAAATAAAGAGATTTGAGAAGATTGAAAATTTAAAAACAAAGCTTTTCTTGTGTAAAAAACCTGATGCGGCCCAGCCTCACCCAGACTCTGCCTCCAGCGGCCCCCAGGTAAACTGAGTTTGAGACCCCTGCTTTAGGATATAATGATAGTTTTTATACAAATCCAAGAACACTTAACTGATAATAAAAACAGTAATAGATTGGGATCTAAAGGCGGGATAATTAGGATACGTAAACATCATTATCCATAATTCGTTCATTCATTCATTTTCCAAGCCACTTATTTGAAAACACCTAATTAGGGTCGCGGGGAGGCTGGCGCCCACCTCAGCCGACTCTGAGCGAAGGCGGGGTACACCCTGAAGAGCTCGCCACGCCATCGCAGGGCCAACACACACACACAACCATTCACACTCACATCTAGGCCAATTAGCCTACTGTGCATGTTTTTGGACTGTGGGAGGAAACCAGAGTACCTGGAGGAAACCCACACAAGCATGGGGAGAACTTGCAAATGTCCCACAGAAAAGACTCAAGCCCGGGAATCGAACCCAGGACCTTCTTGCTGTGAGGCGAACGTAAAGCAGCCGTGCCATATGTGAAAATGTTATACTCAGGGTGTTGTTTATCGCACAAATTTAACCCTTTTAGTGTTTTTATACCAGGCCTGACCCCGCCTTTTAGGAGTGTGCTTAATTGTAAAAACATGGCATTGGTGGGTAACACCACCTAGAGGTGTAAGAAACAGGATACAGTCCGCTACTTATAATGTGGAGCGCATGTGACCAATTGATAACCATGCTCATTTCTGCTACTCATTTCTTCCCATCAATCTAATATATCAGGATGTTTATAATATAATCAGCGCATGATAGTACCATGTCATGCCACATACCTCAGGACATAAAGTGGACTTATCATTCATTCATTAGTTCATTTGCCAAACCGCTTGACAGTCTCTGACCCACTGAAGCATGGAGAGAGCACGCAAATTCCTCGCTAAACTCATGGTGCCCGAGACTCGAACCCTGGACCCTGGATGTGCTAACCATTATGCTACCATGTCACCAACAATTTGCCTTTGCTGTCTTTGTCAACTTTTCCTATACAGTAGTGTAATGGTTGGAGTAAATAGTCCATGTTGACAATGTAAGACTAGCTAATTAGCTAATTAGCACAATATCCCTGGTTTTAGTCACAAAATAAATGGCCTTTTTCTATTATTTTGTCATTGGCTATTTTACATTTAAAGTCAGAAAGTAAACTGAAATTAAACTAAGAAAGATATAATGATTTCTTCTTCATTAAAGGGTAGCTAGCTTTATTTTTAAAAGATGAGCTGAACATCAGACAACAATGGCTACCTCTAAGCACTCATTTTCTCTGTGGCACAAGTATATTTCCATTCTGTGGAGTTTTTATTACTTAAAAAGCATTTTCTCCAGCAAACTGTCACATTTATGTATGGTGCTATGAGCAGGGATCAGCAGGACGCTCAGCTAGGCTCTTATACACTTCCTTCCTGGCTGTCTCAACCAAGCTTGCGACAATAAATCAGTTCCCTTAACAGCCTGGCTGCTCCATTAGCTGTGCTGCCTTGCCTCGCCTCACGTAGCAGCAGTAATATTAGCACTGTGCTAATTGAAGCACCTCCTACACCATTGACTTGCTTAGAAGTGTGTGTGTGTGTGTGTGTGTTTGTGGCTGAAACATAACTGAAGCACCCTGTCACAGAGTGAAAAGGTACTGGTTAGCAAGGCAGCTAGCATTCAGTAGCACTAGTGATGATTAGCATAGCATACATCTGACAGGAATTTTAGTTTTTTTTATTATTATTTTTCATTAAACAGTGTATTAAACATGATTCTGATTTCTTGTGCAGGGTTTTTCTTTGAATGTCAAAAGTTGGATTAGCATAACAGTAACTAAAATGAATGTAGCAGACAAGCTAAAATTGCCAGCGCAGTCATTTCCCTCCCCTTCCCCATGAATTTTCAATTTTTTCCCCCCCATTGTTAGGACAGTGTTTGTGTCTGTGTCTAGATTTGTGTGTAGTCCTGGCTGTATTTAAGCTTTGCATGTTTGTGTGTATGAGATATTTGCTTAGCTTAGCGTGTCAGCTGTGCTTTGTGTGCCGTTTATGCAGCGACAGCTTGTATTTGTATGTGATAATAGGCTATGCACTTACAAACACACACACACACACACACACACACACACACACACACACACACACACACACACACGCGCGCACTTAGAGGCTCGCCAGTCTTCATACCCACAAACATAAGTCATGAGTTTGGGATGCACACGCTCACATGATCATACAGGGACCAAAAGGCAATTTTCACTGCCACCACAGTGAGACCCACTTCATTAGAATTGGAGTAGCGAGTGAGCCGGCTCCTTCAGCACTGCACAAGCGAGAGAGGGAAAAGGGGGAGGGAGAAGGGATGGAAGAATCCAGTTTCCTCTTCCTTTTCATCCTTTCTTTATGATAGAATGAAAAAAAAAAATGGAGAATAGTGTTATATTGTTATTAAGTTCTCTGTGTGGTGTCCGGATACTAGCAGCTCCAGCGGTTCCGTAGGTGTTAGGACACTTGTGTATGTTTGGTGCAGCGTAACCGAGAAACACTGGCGCTACGTTTTTTTTTTTTTTTTAAATAAATTCATAATACTTGTTTGCTGGGTTGCTGCTGTGTTTTTTTTTTTTGGCAGTGTGAACAAGGCTGTTTAATGAACTCTTACGGGGATTGGAGCGCTCTCTGTGGGGCTTGTGTGTACCGCTACAGTCACTGATCTTCATGTAGATGAGTGTGGAGGGGAAACAGTGTATTCCTGCTTGTGTTCTAAAAAGAACATCACAGGGGGTGGATGAATAGGTAGTCAAGGAACCAGGGACAAAAAAACGTATTCGTATCGTAGGTTAATGTCTCAGTTCATCTATAAGTATTTCTTCCTGGGTTTTGGAAGGAAGGAAAGGATTAAAAGAGAAAGGAGGGAAGAAAAGAGGAAAATATTGTGAAAGAAAGAAAGAAAGAAAGAAAAAAGAGGAACAAATTGCAGTAGAAATGAGGGAAGGAAGGAAGAAAGGTAAGAAAGTCAAAACGAAGGTAGAGAAGGAAGTAAGGAAAAAGGATTGAGAAAGGAGGGAACTAAATAGAAAGAAAGAAAAAAGAGAGAAAGAAAGAAAGAAAGAAAAGGGAAAAGAGGGACAAATAAAGGAATGATTAAGGGAAGGAAGTAAGCAAGGATGTAAAGAAAGAAAGAAATTAGAGAAGGAAGCAAGGAAAACAGGATTGAGAAAAAGGGAGGGAAGAAAAGGAAGAAAAGAGGAATAAAGTAAGAAAAGAAAGAAAAGAGGGAGAAAGGAAGAAAAGAGGGAGAAAGGAAGAAAAGAAAGAAAAAAGGAAGAAAGCAATGAAGGAAGTAATGAATTAAAGAAAGAAAGAAAGGATTAAGGAAGAAAGAAAGAAAATAGACCACAGGGGTCCAGATGCTCCAGCCGAAAGGACCATATCATAATATGCCAATATAGAACAAGCACAGTAAGTTCGAAAGCCCCAGCTTCAGCGCGCAGTAAGTAAATGTCCACAAACCTAATATACAATTTTGCCTCTGTGACCTTGAAAAGTAGGTCAAGGTCACTCACACACACAAACTCATCCTAGCACTCATAGTAGTGAGCCAGCATACCAAATTTGAAAGCCCCAGCTTCAGTGTGTGGCAAGTAAATGATGGACGGAACCCATTCCTATAGCTACTGATGGGCGGGAGCTAAAAAGAAAGAAAAAAAGAAGAGATAGAGAAAGAAAGCAATGAAGAGAGAAAGGAAAGAAGGAAAGAAAGAGTGGGGAGAGGAAGTCTGTAAGTGGGAGCGATAGGAAGGGGTTCCATCCGTCCGTACAGATTGTTAGTGCGATATCTTTGGAAGGAAATGACGTGGGATCACCAAATTTGGTGTCTGGGTCCCTCTCAGAGGCGAATAGGATGCGATTGGATATGGGTCATCTTGACCCTATTTCAAGGTCACGAGGTCACATTCTATATGTTGGACTTGTAAAATGGTTATGCTGGTGGGCGTGTCTGGACGCCTGTGGTTTATTTTTTGTAATTAGTTGTAAACATGACGTCCGTGTGGTGTGTAGTGTAGGATCTTGATCAAAGTTTCTGGAGACTGGCTGGTAGCTGATCCCAGCGAACACCAGCGTTTAACTACCCAATTACTCCCAAACTCCACTGTATATACAGGAGGTGAGAAAAAAAGCTGAAAGTTTGAGATTTCTTGCACAACTTTTCCACAGTGACAGTTACTTCCATGTCTGACAGCACATTAGAAAAGGTTCGGTATAGAAGCTGCCCACGTGGAGGGTTCAGACAGAGGTTCAGACCGAGAACATGCTCAGGACCTCATGCCGTTTTGAAACTTTCAGATTTCTACACTTTACACCATGGAATGTTCTACCATTACTACTAATATACCTCATTTAACGCACTTGCTCATTTAATTTCTCTCTCTCTCTCTCTCTCTCTCTCTCTCTCTCTCTCTCTCTCTCTCTCTCTCTCTCTCTCCCCCTCTCTCTCGCTCTGTTCAGTTCAGTTAGCAGTATTGACAAAGCCTTTCACAAAATATTTGTGAACATATTTTTTTATAACATTATCATTGTCATCATCACCATCATCATCATCAGCTCTCTCTCTCTCTCTTTCTCTTTCTCTCTCTCTTTCTATCCCTCTCTGTTTGACTCTTTTTGTGCTCCTATTCTCTCTTCTTCCCTCTCTTTCTGTTGCTCTTTTGATCTCTCTCTCCCTCTCTCTCTCTCTCTCTCTCTCTCTTCTCTCTCCTTCCTTCTCTTTCTGTTGCTCTTTTGATCTCTCTCTCTCTCTCTCTCTCTCTCTCTCTCTCTCTCTCTCTCTCTCTCTCTCTCTCTCTCTCTCTCTCTCTCTGTTGTTGGATTACAGGGCATTACCTGTGCAGTGAAGTGAGGAGAATTAAATATTACTTACCGTCGTGTACAAATTGGACGAGAGAAAAATAACCCTCTTTAAAGTTGGTTATTAAATTTCATCAGAGAGATAAGCTTCTGTCTTCCTTTTCTTTCTTTTTTTTATCTCCTCCAATTATACCCTGTTTACATTAAACTAACATCTTCATTATTCCTTCATGGATTATTCTTAAATATGTGGATTTATGACTGTGTGTAAAAATGCCTTGCGCTGCTTGAACACGTTCTGTATGTACCGTAGAGCATAGAAAGGCTTTATGTAGCGTATCATGTTGCTTGGCTGGTTTGTGGGGTGTATTTAGGCTGCTTTTTTTTATTGAAACTGTTAAAAAAAAAATTAATGCCACCTTTGTATCAGGTTCCTAAGCCAAATGGGAATTTGATCCCTGTACAGACTCAGAAATGCTTCTAAAACCCTGCGGAGGGAATGACACAGACTGGACATCTGCTACGGTGTTGAAATCCGTCCGAGATAATCCCATTAAAATGGCAGTTCATTAAAATGGGAAAACACTGTGTGGGAGATCGTGTTTCTCTCCGAGTCTGCTGGAGGAATATAGCATTTATACTGGAGGGATGAACCAATGAAAAGACTTATCTGATTTATGCTAGAGATTCTGTATGCGTAGGGTCCAGAACTTTTGATTCTACTGTTTAGTACTAGACCCAATGCACTGGTATATGACTGGTGTTTCCCTTCATCCGTGTTTAAAGGAACAGTCAGGAAAAAACTGCTAGCGAGGTGAAAAATCTGGCATATCAGTGAAGTTGATGTGATAAAGGATGCCCCCCCAATAAACAACAACATAATGTTGTTTGTTGCACTGCTTTCCTTTATATTACATCATATTGTTTCATTACTATTGTAGAGAATACTCACATGATACCAGGGTATAAAGCAGTCAGCAACTCATGGGTGTGCGGTTTTAGGAAAGTATTCAATGACTGACCGGGTGGTGGGGTGGCATAGTGGTTAGCATGCCCACCTCACAACAAGAAGGTTCGATTCCTGGGCTTGGGTGTTTTTGTATGGAGTTTGCATATTCTTCCGGCGCTTGTGTGGGTTTTCTCCGTGTACTCTCGTTTCCTCCTACAGTCCAAAGACATGCACATTGGGATAATTCGGCTGTTCAAAATTGCCCCTAGGTGTGAGTTGGAGTGTGAATGGTGGAGGTGTGTGTGTGTGTGTGTGTGTGTGTGTGTTGGTCCTGCGATGGTCTGGTGAGCTGTTCAGTGTGTACCCCACCTTCACCCAGTGTTGGCTGAGATAGGCTCCAGCCTCCCTGTGACCCTAGTAGGAGAAAGTGGTTCAGCAAATG
Source organism: Tandanus tandanus (assembly GCA_039654325.1). Taxonomy (NCBI): domain Eukaryota; kingdom Metazoa; phylum Chordata; class Actinopteri; order Siluriformes; family Plotosidae; genus Tandanus; species Tandanus tandanus. Next base: position 18,486,312 of record JBCNYH010000016.1, on the reverse strand, counting down.
AGTGAGTGAGATGATGAAGAAGCAATCAAGCTGCAGGAATCGCCTTAGTCAGTGATCCATGTGTCAAGCTTGGCGCCAGTACATGGAGGTTATGCATGAAAAAGGTTTGTCTGTCTTTTTCTTTTTAAAATGTTTATTTTTCAGACACCTGGTGCTCCTTTAATGTGCTGCTGTTTCTTTAGCGTGGGTGTGAATGCCGTATAGCTCTGAGAAGAAAGAAAAAAGAGAACATCACAGATGCTCTAGGAATCAAGGAATCTTCCACAACATCTAGGAATCTACTTTTGATTTAGGAAGACTGCACTACTGACCAACTCTGGTCAAATATGCTGACTACTAAAGACTTTTGACTTTTTACCCCTCCTCCATGATCCATCAAACTACAGTTGTACATCGCAGTATATTTATAATCGCGAAACCTGCTTATGTCAGGAAAATATCACCTTCTACCTTCCGCCAGTGTACAAATGCTGTGCAGAAGAAGAGTTGTGATACAGTAATAATGTATCAATCTCAACAACATCCTTAAAAGCTCAAAATAAATAAATAAATAAAACAAAATAAAAACAAGCAGAACACAGCTATTTAAAGTAATTTCTGATTCATAAGCTTGGATCTTCATCGTGCAATTCATAGTGTTTGGGGAAAACACAGTGAAGTCTACATGGCTTTATTTGATTCTGCACTGAGTTCATCATTCTTTCTTTATTTTACTGTAACCACTCGTTCACCACCAACAATACGGTAGATCAGGCACTCTTTATTTTATTTTTTTTTAAAAGAGCCTGCTAATTCCTCCACGGGCTTTGCTCAGTTAAAGAATATATAAGTGGCCGATGAATTTCCATAAATCATAAACGGTGCGTGCGTATTCCCGGGTGGCGCATCCAGACGGCATCATTTGCATACATATTGTTCCCAAACATTATGATTTCTTCTCCAAACCTGTTCTCTCCCTCTATCTCTGGCAGAGTGAACAGGGTTCTCTGAGCTGTGCAACATAAAAAAAAGAGGATGGCTACAGAAATTTTGGTGAGACAAACACGCCTATCGAAGTACATGCAGCGGCATGGTGTGGTGTAAGTCATGTATTAGCGTGATTGTGATATCGGTTGGGCAACTATTCTGACAGTTGAATAGAAGAGGCATTCTTTGGTCAGTTTATAGATAAGGAGTTGTGCATAGACACTAGTTAATTAATGCCTTCGTTATTTGGTGCTGTGGGGGCACCGACTAGTCAGAGCAGTACAAAAAAACAGATGGTACAAAAGCATGTAAATGTACGTTGTTAGTCTGAGAATACTGTATTTCCAAATTGAAGTCAATTTTGCTGCCAGTTGTTTATTATGGACTGGTTTTTTTTATATCCTGAAGGCTATGTATTCCGAAAGGAATTCCTCTCTTTATTATTTTTTGTTGTTTAAAGCTAAATGAAATCCTGTATCATAGTGAATTCTGATTCTGTAACACTCATGTCTGCCTCACAGCAAGGAGTGATGATGTATCTGTGTGGAGTTTGCATTTTCCCCTGTGCATGTGCGGGTTTCCTCTGGGTACTCCGGTTTCTTCCCACAGTCCAAAGACATGCGCATAAGGCTAATTGGCTGTTTCAAATTGACCCTTAGTGTGAATGAGTGTGTGCATTTGACCTGCGATGGTCTGGCAAGCTGTTCAGGGTGTATCCTGCCTATGCCCAGGGTCGGCTGAGATAGGCACAGCCTCCTCATGATCCCAGTAGGATTAAGCATTCTGTTCAGTACGTGAATGACTGAGAAAGTACACAGCACCCTCTGCTGGGCCTGCTTTGATATGACACTTGTCCAATTTCACAATGTTAAAAAATCCTTTAAAAAATTCCAGAATTCAGAATTTGATCTGGATCCTGTCCAAAATCGAATGAAGTCTTCATTGTCCAAAGTGCCAACTCTGGTAGACATTTCATGGAAATCCACACCAAACATTCTTGGCAGAGTTAAAAAAAAAAAAAAACATGCCTCCTTTGACACGGATGAAGTGGCAGCATGCCCAACCACACATCTTGATAAGATATTTTTTAACACCCCACCCAATATAATTACACCTGCCTGTGCCGAAGGTCATGAACATATTTTTGTCAATGTTGCAAATTCTTTTATTTTATTCAAGATGATCACCAAGATTAAGCTTTTTAACTTTTTTTTTTCTGAGCAACATCCAGTTTTCCTCCCAGTTTACCCTAATGCAGCGACAGGAGATCTAAACGCTGATGAGTGAATTCATAGCTGGCTGCTTTTTTCTCGCCTGCTTGCTGTGAGTGGGTGGCTTGGCACAAGCTTCTTAAGCCGGAGTATTATCAGTTTACTTTTTTCTGTGAAGAGAAAAGAGAGAGAGCGAGAGAGAGAGGATGAGGAATCGATGTGAATGTAGTGGACGAGAAGGTGCAACTATGAAACGTGTCAGACGGCCACACCAATCAGATCGCCGTGACAGCAAGTATGTGCTGTATTTATACGTAAACTGTTAGTAATTAGACCCGGGTGAAACGATGAGGTCGCGTTCACGTTGCGTGCCGGGCCATGAGATCCAGTAATGACTGATTTGCTTTAATAGCATGAAGGACGCCAGTGCGCCGAGTCCCTCGCGGCCTTATTACAGTGATCGGGGTCATTTTTAAACCACCGCTTGCTGATATTGATTCGGTGGTGTCTATAAATAGCAAGTCGGGGTCGATGCTATTTCAGTTCGAAACACAGCATGCACTTCCACATGCACATGTTCCGCTTCTTGAATTATATGTTTACTCAGTGGGCTGATGGAGCTCAATGCAGCGACTCTCAGATCATCCGTTTACTCAATGAACTTATGAAAGTCAGCATCGCAAAGCTTTTTTTCCACTTCTTTCATTCTCTCTCGCGTATTTACTCCAAAATTACTCTGTAATATCAGAGCTGGGGTTACACCGGAACTGGGCTGGCCTCAGTTGCAAGGTCTTTTGGTAGACAAACCTTGACTGATGATGTTATAACTCATTCTTGTGTGTATGCTCACACACACACACACACACACACACACACACACACACACACACACACACACACTCACTCACTCAGTGACATAGATATACTCCCACCTGTATATACACTTCAGGGTCGTTTCTCAAGCTTAAGATTTATGACCAGTAACACTCTATGCTATGAGCTGTCTGGCTTTCGAGTCTGTACTGCCACAGTAAGACACAATTAGAAAAAGACTTCCATCCGACTTCCATCTTTTATTTATTTTTACTGGAAAATAATGGTCTCACATAGATACCATAAAGATTTCCCACAAAGACTTCCCTTATAACCAAGGCTACATCCAAATACTCATACTTTAATAGCCGCCAGAATTTACCCAGATGTCCTACTAAATTCATAATATCAAAATTCGTACCATATTGTGCTATCCCATAATTCAGTCGGAGCCTCTGAACAGCCAAAGAAACCCTAAATATAAAAAATACAAAAAAAATACAAAACAGGTACATCCATTAGATTACTATTCCCTGCCAACTAGTGGCAAAAAGTTAAATGTTAATCAGTAAGTGCACAGCGAAATCAATTTTGACAAAATGACCTCAATTTGACCTCAATAAAGTAAATCAAGGGTATGGTCCTCTGAATTCAGGAGAGAGGGTATTGAGATGGAGTTATGTTTCGAAAATGGAGGTGTTATGTCAAGTTTGTGATCAGTAATTGCATGAAAAAAGGTCAGTTTTGATAAATTTTGTCCAACTGATCTCATTTTGACCTTGAAAAAACAGCTCAAGGTCACGACCCATAGAATTCATGTAATAGGGAGGTGGGGTCAACTTATATTTTTTGAATATTAAGCTTCTATAGTAAATTACTGATCAATAATTGAGAGATGAAGGCCAGTTTTGATGAATTTTGACAAACTGAACTCAATATGGCCTTGAAAACTAGCTCAAGGTCACAACCCTTAGGTAGTTGAGCTGGACGTCGGTTTCGAATATTAAGGTTTTATGATAAATTAATGATCAGTCATCGCGCAGTGAAGGTACATGATGGACAGATGGACGGACAAGCAGCATTACCATATTCAAAAAATGGCGGAAGTCAGACGTAACATTTTGTATGGTTATCTAATCACACAAAGGTAACATGTGGATCATCTTTATGTATGAGAAGCCTAATTTAACTCATTTTTGAGATCCAATCTCCTTTCTGCTGTATTGTATCAAGTGTTTGTCTCTGTGGGCGGCACAGTGGCATTGTGGTTAGCACGTCCGCCTCACAGCAAAACACAACGGAGTTTGCATGTTCTCCTGTTCTTGTGTGGGTTTCCTCTGTCCAACACAGTCCAACAGTCCAAAGACATGCATATTAGGCTAACTGGTTATTCCAAATGATCTCAGGTGTGCCTGTGAGAGTATGGAGAGGGATGGGCGGTGCCAGACTTCTTAGCGCTTGACCCATTACGTATGGGACGACCCAATGTCCCCCTTCAGTGGTTACAGGATAAGTAGTAGTACTCACTTCCACTCACTCACTCATTTGCCGAACTATATAATCTTATTCAGGTTGCAGGGAGATTGGAGCCTATCTCAGCCGGTACTGGGTGAAGGTGAGGTACACCCTGAACAGCTTGCCAGACCATGACAAGGCGAACACTCACAACCCTTCACACTCACATTCATACCTAGGGAAATTTGGAACAGCCAGTTAGCCTAATGTGCATGTCTTTGTACTGTGGAAGTAAACCGGAGTACCTTTAGGAAATGCATGCTAGCACGGGGAGAACATGCTAACTCCATGCCGAACCTGGAACTTGAACCCAGGACCTTCTTGCTGTGAGGTGGACATCCTAACCATGATGCCACCATACCACCATAAGTGATAGTAGTGGTGCACTGAAATTGTATTGAACCGTCTTAAATACCCAAACCAAAACCCCTAAGATTATAATAAATATTATATTTTTTATGTTCCAGGACTTATCATAAGTGTCAAGCATAAGATTTGTCACACCATCTTCTTTGCCACATCAGAGAGAAGTGTTACAACACAGTCTAGACTAACATGTGCAAGATGTTCACGGTGTCCTTGCCTGACCTGTAAGACTGACGGATGGTGTTATGATTACTGTGTAATACAGTATGTGAGTAATTGTTTGAGTAATAGCTCTTTCTAGTCATTTAGTTATGGCTCTCTACATAATGTTTTCTTTGCACAACTTATATACAGAAAGTTTCATGAATATTTGGGTATACAGGTGAAACTCGAAAAATTAGAATATCGTGCATAGACTCATTACATGCAAAGTGAAATATTTCAAGGCTTTATTTGTTATAATTTTGATGATTATGGCTTACAGCTTATGAAAACCCCAAATCCAAAATCTCAGAAAATTAGAA
>JBCNYH010000016.1:18470323-18480817 GCA_039654325.1 Tandanus tandanus | reverse complement strand
ATCTATCTATCTATCTATCTATCTATCTATCTATCTATCTATCTATCTATCTATCTATCTATCTATAAATCCATCCAAGTTCATCAGGCGCACGTGCAGGGGGCGGGGCTTTAGATTCTGACGTACCCGCCCCCTTTCCCCCATGGTGCCCTTTTCGTCAAAGCGTTTTAACTTATGCCTGTACTTATAAATAAGAGTTTTATTAATTAAATAATATTCATAATATATCTTTAAAAAGATATGAAGGGTGAAGCGCTCTAGGTTTGTAACGTAATTTTTTTGGCCATACCTCTCTTTGAATGAAGGGTCTGTCAGCCAATAGTAATAAAGCACACATACGCACAGCCAATAGCAGATGTCTGGGAAAATAACAGAATGATATCAACCTTCAGGCAAATTAACCTTATATTCTTCATAACTGCAGCTTAAATTAAACCCTGAACCGTTCTGAAAGAGATGATATTAAGTAAAATTTGTGCACCTCGTACAGAGACAGCTCCTCCACGATACACAAGAATAGTGAGTTTAATTTGTGTTCAGGGTATTTAGGAGTTAGCATAGCATTAGCATAGCAGCAATTAGCAATAGTTTTAAGGCTAGTTGCTTCCTGATTGAATTGCTAGTTTGAACAGCATGTGATAAAAAGTGTGATGAAATACATTGTATTACATAGTTTTTGAAATGTGTGTTAGCTTTTTTTTTGTCTCCTTATATTTTTGCTTTTGAGAGAAATAAAAATTTAAATAAAATAAACAAGTACGTGAATAGTATCAGATGAAACAGCTTTTGCATGTTGATGTAATAAAACTACATATGTCTTCTTCCTAGTTTACTTTAAAGTTTACAGTTTTAATTATTCGTGTCTTATTGTTTTGTGTGTTATTTAATTACGATATTAACTAGAAATAATCATCCAGAAATCCGCAACCCCAAAAATAAGGGTTCAAATAAAATGGCAATGAAATTTTTGCAAGGTGTGATCTTTAAGGGGAGGCACAGTGGTGAAGCGATCAGCACATCCGCCTCCCAACCACAAGGTCCTGGATTTGAGTCCCGGTCTCGGCGTGTTTCTCTGTGGAGTTTGCACGTTCTCCCTGTGCTTGAGTGGGTTTCCTCCGGGTACTCCAGTTTCCTCCTACAGTCCAAAAACATGCATATTGGGCTAATTATCAGATTGCCTCTAGGTGTGGATGTGAGTGTGAATGTTTGTGTGTTCTTGCCCTGCGGTGGTCTGGTGAGCTGTTCTGGTTGCACCCTGTGTTCATCCAGTGTTGGCTGAGATAGGCTCCAGCCTCCCCTCGACCCAAGAGGATTAAGCGGTTTGGCAAATGAATGAACGAGCGAGTCAGTGTGTGGATATTGTTTATGAATATTGGTTGCTATGGTTTGGTAGGTTACGTTGTAGTGTGTTTTGAGATGTTGTGTAAATGTGCCCTCTTTAAAGTTCAGCACCTGCCTCTCTAAAGAGTAAAACCAGCTACACATCAAGTTGTTTTTCTGAGCAATACTTTATAACACATTTCATTATGCAGCAACAATAACAGGGTCGAGATGTTTACATTTTTATCATTTTCCAGTTTTTTTATTCATTCATTCATTTTCTAAGCCTCTTAATCCTAATTAGTGTCGCGGGGAGGCTGGCGCCCATCTCAGCCGACTGTGGACCAGGGCGGGGTACACCCTGGACAGCTCGCCAGGCCATCGCAGGGCCAACACTCACACAACCACTCACACTCACACCTAGGGGTGATATGGAACAGCCAATTAGTCTACTGTGCATGCTTTTAGACTGTGGGAGGAAACTGGAGGGCCCGGAGGAAACCCACGCAAGCACAGGGAGAACATGCAAACTCCACAGAGAAACGCCCCAAGCCTGGGAATCGAAACCAGGACCTTCTTGCTGTGAGGCAGACGTGCTAACCACTATGCTACCATGCCGCCCCAGTTTTTTAAATTATTTATTTTTTAAAATATATTAATAATTACATCCACTATTGTGGGTTTTACTTCAGTGATCATGTAATTAGCCGATGGTGAATTCCCTGCAATAAGCCAATTGTTCTCATGCTTTTTATAAGTAGTACTGTGGATCTATTACCTTGAAGTTGCTGTGTTACTGTTACAGGATTATTACTGTGTTCATGCCTTAGGAAGGCTCCTTTTACACCTGCTATTAACATGTGTACTGGGTGAAATGCTCTAAGTACATCATTTATCTGTATATTTATTGTGCTCATGTCATCGACACTTCTGAACTGTATACTGTGATTTTATCCTTGTTTAACAAAAAATACTCCACTGACATGACAAGCAAGTGACCGCATCAATAGTGTATGTATTTGATTAATGGAAATTGACAACAAATAACAATACATTCTAATTTAAAATTTACATTTCATGGATATTTGGGTATAAATCGGTACACTGAATGCAACATGAAGTCCCCTAGTAATGTGGCCATACCCTTTAGCGAGCAACTTACTGTAAACGCGTACTCTATTTTTTTAAATATTACACTGTGACAGCTTGATCTTGCCTGATTTCAGAAGCTAAGCAGGGTCGGGAGCCCGCCTGGGACTACCAGGTGCTATGCAAAGGGCGCCAAGGGAAGGCAAAGACAGACCACCTTTGTGTAAAATGCCTAGTCAACGATTAGCACCTGGTGCTCAGTGGCAGCTAAAGCCTGGAACAGGCATGGTACATGAAAGAAGGGAGAGTGCAACTGTTCTTCTCCAAAGTGTAGATGGAGTGACCGTAGTATTTATTTGCACCCCCATTTGTGTTTCCACATGCAGCTCGAGTGACCTCTTGTCATCATATTTCACTTCCCCACTTTATATGAAAATAAACATGTATGTCATATCTGCAAAGATCATATTCTGTTGTTGTTTTTAATAAAAAGCAAGGCACATCCCGTAGCTTGTATCATTATCACATCTAGCTTTACAGCAGATGAAAATATTGTGTATTTTATTTCATATGCCAAACATTTTTATATTTTATTAGGGTTGTGGGGAGGCTGGCGTCCATCCCAGCTGACTCCAGAGGAGGGTGGGGTACATCCTGAACAGTTTGTCGTGCCATCTCAGAGCCAACACACATATAACCAATCACACATTAGAGGCAGTTTTGTACATGCCTTTGGACTGTTGGAGGAAACTGGAGTACTTGGAGGAAACTGCACACAAGCATGGGGAGAACATGCAAACTCCACACATACATTTTAAGAAGTACTTGGATCTGATGTGTTTGTTGTTTCTGCAACAATGCCAGCGAAAACCTTTTATTTCTTTGTTAGTTGATGATACAGGTGTGCAGGAAACACTCATCAGTGAATTTATGTGAACGTATTCCAAAAGTAATTTCTTAAAAATTTTAAGAAATTTTTTATTTTTATAAATATATATTATAATTTTTATACTTAAAAGTATAATTTACTTAATCAGTTATCGTGCGCATTTTAATGTAATTTCAATCATTAATCATGTCATATTTATTGTAGTAATCATAAACAACAATAAGCAACACAGTTCCATGAGATCTCCCATTAGGCAGGTCAGCTGCAAACTACAGCAGGAAGGAGATACTGTCCAGCATGACTGCTGTGCCTTACAACTCCTCCCTGACTGAGATCAGCAGCTCACGCTGACCATAAAGTCAGTCGCAGTCAGCCACAGGTGAAGTCTCATTTAATCACTGAGTATTTGGTCATGTGACTGAGCCTTGTGTGACATGAAAAGCCTGTAGCATGGCGCACACACTCCAGCAGCATGCCCGTTGGCTTGACTCCGTGTTCGCACGGTGCAAAAATGATCAAAGCAGACATCTGTTGACCGGTTAAAAAAAGTAATGGTTCAGAAACCAGAAACAATACAGAAAACCCTAAAGTGACATATATTTAAGGTTAAGGCAAATATCTTTATTTAATTAACAGTATGAAGGACATTTTATATTTTATTGTTGTAGAGTTGAAAGAAGTGTAGAAGTGTTCATTCATTATGAATTTGATGGATCAGAGCATTTATATTTTATTGCTGTAGATTATTTAATTAGCAGTCTAAAACATATGCCTGGTGGTTCTATATCACTGCAGTTCTGAAATATTAACAAAAAGTCTGGTGCTGTGAGAAATTAAAGCATTTAAATAAAACATTTAAAGAATTTGTGCTGCTGTTTTTGCCTGTTTTTACACTTTACCATCAGAAGCATGCAGTCCTTCAAAAGGGCCCAGCACACATCTGTATACACACTGCTAAAACGACATGGCAGTAAGTGTCCCAGTCGGCGTCTGAATGTGGGCTGAATATTCAGATCCCAGTGCTTCTTTGGAATACTCTTCACCCCATTTACATCAGAAATTTAAGCATGATGAATGGTTGCGTGTGTATGTTGCCCTACAATGGTTTGGCGAGCTGCTCATGGTGTACCCTGCTTTCGCCCAGTGTCGGCTGAGATAGGCTCCAGCCTCCCCGTGACTCTTATGAGATTACAGTAAGTGATTTGGCAAATGAGTGACTGAGTGAGTGTTGCACGAGACTTCATCCAGGTTGCTGAGTCCTGACAGAATTCCGTGGGCATTTTTGTGATTGTTTTTGTCTAAAATAACAAACTGTGTGGCAATTCTTTAAACTTGTTTTTAACTGTTTATTGCAATGAAATTGCAGAATTATGCGAAAATCGCAAAATAATTAAATAGTTGCACTCTTGTTTACATCCTGATGTCTTCAAAAGCTTATGCAAGGAACTGACGATGTATGGCTTAATGTTGGTATGGAGGAATGCTATGACTGCTGAAACTTGTAGTATAATACAGTGATTGGCTAAATTTTTGGAAAACTTTCAGTGATTGGTTAAAATTGCAAGGTTTTGCAGAATGCACAAAGTTTGGTTGGATCTGAGTGAATTGATGTGATGTTGACATGGCGGGACTGATTAATAGCAGGTATGAAGAGGGCCAGAGAAATAGAAAATTAGCTCGTAATTCCTCTTATGTGCTTTTGTTATAGGAGAAAGCTGAGAAGTCATCAGTGGAAGAGAACTCATTCGAAGCACTGGAGCAGGAGTTCCAGACTGTGTTGAATGAATTGGTAGGAGAGAAGAGTCTGGAAAAGTTTGGTGTGGAATATGAAAAACTCCTGACAGCCCTGAAGAAGTCTCATGAGAACGAGAAGAGACTGATGACAAAATGCCGAGAGCTGAAAGCAGAGATAAGCACCAACTCTGTCAAAGTGGAGGCGGCACTGAAGCTTTCTCATGAAGACCAGACCACCATTATGACGCTAAAAGAGGTACAGTATGAGCAAAAAAGGATAAGATTGCTGTTCATTGTCTGCCTCGACAAAAAGTAAAGAAAACAAAACATTGTAGTTTAGAGGTCAAGATTTTAATGATATATTTGTTTTATTACCTCCGCCAAGGAGGTTATGTTTTCACCGGCTAACAGTCGGTTAGCAACATTACTCAAAAACTTATGAACGGATTTTAATGAAATTTTCAGGATGAGTCAGAAATGATACAAGGAACAATTGATTAAATTTTGGCAGGGATCCAGATTATTGTCTGGATGCAGGGAATTTTAATTTTGTATGACGTAGTCATTCGAGTTACTGTGTCCGGACCATACCGAACTGTAACTTCCAGGCTTGCGTTCGATGGTGTAATCTCATTCCTTTACCTTTCTGTACAACTTTTAGGCCAATTATCACAAAAATAACCCAGTTATTAATACTTCCTCATCCGAGCGCAAGGCCTCTTATTCAAGGCAGGGCTCTATACACAATGCAATCATATAAATGGCTGCGTATTTGCATTGTAGGGCTCAAAAAATAAACAAATGTTGCATTTATTAAAATGCTGCAATTCTTACAACACCATATGGGGGTACCGAACGGCCTTGGCGGAGGTATGCGCTCTCCGAATGCTTTTCTAGTTTTTCTCTTCTCTCTCTCTCTGTCTATTTCCCTCTCTCTCTATTATCTCTTCATTCTATCTCTGTTCTCTTTCTCTCTCTCTCTCCCTCTCTGTCTCTCTCTCTCCTCTTTCTTTTCCCTCTAATTTTTCTCTTCTATCTCTCTGTCTATTTCCCTCTTTCTCTAATATCTCTTCTTTCTATCTCTGTTCTCTTTTTCTCCCCCTCTCTCTCTTTCTCCTCTTTTTTCTCACTCAATTTTTTCTCTTCTTACTCTCTCTGTCACTTTTCCACCCCTCTCTCTCTCTCTCTCTCTCTCTCTCTCTCTCTCTCTTCTCCATTTCATTTCTTTCTCTCTCTCTCTCAGTCTTTCTCTCTTCCTCTTCTGTATTTCTTTCTCTATTATCTCCTCTCTCTCTCACTCTCTTCCTTCTCTTCTCTGTTCTCGCCTTCTTCTCTCTTTCTCCCTCTTTTGTATTTTTCTCTCATTCTATTTTATCTTCTATCTCTATTTTGTCTCTCTCTTCTCCCCCTCTCTCTTTTCCCTCTCCTTTCACCCCTCTGTCTCTCTCTCTTTCTCTCTCATTATTTCTCTCTGTCTCTTCCCCCTTTCCCGCTCTCTTCTTCTCTTCTGTATCTCTCTCTTTCAGTTCTCTCTTTATTCTCTTCTTTCTATGTGTTTCTTCTCACTCTCTCTCTCTTTCTGTCTCGCTCTCTCTCGCTCTCTCTCTCTCTCTCTCTCTCTCTCTCTCTCGACTCCCTCGTGTAACCACGTTTATAAAAAAAATATCACCTTACATGCAGCTATCTAGAACTGAAACGTGGGAATAGCTTGATGCCTCTTTGTAGCAGAGTTTACTGGTAATCCCAGGATGCACTGCAGCAGTCTGTACCTGTCTCTATTTGGCCTTGGAGGATGATGCTACTATATAAGTGTAAGAACTCGGGATCTAGGAATAGCTCATGTGCAACCACTTTCAGTGATAAAAAATGACAGGGTATATATACAAAAATACAAACAAAAAAAAAACAAAAAAACAAAGTCAATCGGTTGTATTACTGAGTTCTTACCAGCTTTCATTTTTTCATTTGAACTTCAGTAAGCTGTCGGGATTTACAGTACTTCAATAATTTCAGGGTGAATTGTTTAAATGATTGTATTACAGGACGGTATTATATTCATATCAACACTCATAGAATATCGCGTTCCCTTAGAAAGAGTTTTAATCCTCGCTTGCATATTAATATGCATTTTAATCAAACAGTGGTACACTTGATTACTGCTGAAAATGATTTACTCACTTGGTATTGCGAGCTCTTTTTAGCCCGGTCCTAAAGGCTTAATTCGAGCCTGGCTTTTACAACTCATCATTAAAGATTAAAAGGCACGGGAAGAGTGCAGTAGATAAGAAGAAGCAATTAGCAAATATGTTGCACAGGCTCTGATTTCCCTTAAGTTGAACTCTTCAGGAGAACACAGAGGCTGGTTGAATGGCTGCATCACACACACACACACACACACACACACACACACACACACACACATTCTCGCTCACTCTTTAATGAAACCTGTCTAATATCAGGACTGTATTGCCACAGTATTATAGTGACACACACACACACACACACACACACACACACACACACACACACACACACACACACACACACACACACACACACCTCAATAAAGACCATTTAAGGTCCCCAAAGATCAGCCAAGGGTTATTTTGCACAGAACATTGTTCATTTGTTATTGTCACATGGGTAGAGCTCGAGCCGCTACATATTTCACTGTGTGGTGTATAGTACAGTGCATGTCTGGAAGCGATGGAACATTTTTATGTGTTGGGAAGCTCTTCAAGAGGGGTGCTGTGGCACCTTAGAAGAGTGGAGGTGTCCTGGGAAACAGGAGTTATTGAGTGTGTACTTGAAGGACTGGAACCAGGAAGCTAAAACTATGGGCTGGAACAATGGGGCGTACTCATGGTGTCTGGAACTATGATGTGTGTTTGGGAGCTCTAGAGCAGTGGTGGTAATGGTGGTGGTGTATCTTGGGAAGCTCTAGAGCAGTGGTCACCAACCTTGTTCCTGGAGATCCACCTTCTTGAAGACTTTGGCTGCAACCCTCGCCATCTAATCATTCACTTGAGAAGTTCTCGGTCAGTTAAAAGATGTGTATTAGAGTTTGGTTGGAGATAAAACCTGCAGGAAGGTAGATCTCCAGAAACAGTGTCGGTCTCCACTGCTCTAATCTTGTGATAAAGGTTTCAGAGGACTGGGACTGTATTTTGGATTGGAGGAGATGCAGCTGCAATCTAAAAATCATGGTGTTCTTGAAAGTTCTGGGAAAATGGTGTCTCTTTTTGGGAGCCCTAGAAAAGTGGTGGGGTGTCATGGACAGCTCAAGGTTGGTGGAGTATTTTGATGAAACTGTGACTTGGCCAGAAACTCTCCAGAACTGAAGTGTGGATACATTGGAGCTGTAGTATTTGCTTTTGAGGCTTGTAGAAGTATGGTGTGTTTAGGGGAAACCTGAAACTCCGGTGTTTTGAGGAGCTCTGGAACTGTGAATGGTGATGGTTGAAGGTTTGAACAAGAAGCTCAGGAACTATAGAGTATATTATTGAATTATGGTGGAGAATACACACACACATGCGACGACGTAGAGTAAAAGTCGGTGTCTGGAACATTTCATAAAAGGTGTCACAGCAAAGAAAAGACCCAGCTGCCCATACATGTTATTAAAAGAACTGGATTACACTGGTGTGACATTGTGTATGGATATGGATGTAATTGGAGATCTAACAGGAGATAGGTGTAAAAAACATGAAGATTGGGTCAATTAATACTATTCAAAACCCTTACATTTTAACACTTAATAATCTTAGGGTCACCTGGAAGCTGGAACCTATCTCAGTCGACATTGGGCAAAGGAGGGGTACACTTGCCAGACCATCGCATGAAGAAGCCCACACAAGCACAGGGAGAGCATGCACACTCCACACGGAAACGCCCGAGCCTGGGACTCGATCGCGGGACCTTCTTGGTGTGAGGCAGACCTGCAAACCACTACACCACTATGCCGCCCAATATGCAAAATCCAATGACACAAATGTAACCTTGTTACCTGTAAAACAGGCTGATGAAAAGCTGTGTAAAGCCAAGCATAACTAAATTCCGTCAATGTACATCTGTAGTTTAATGCTAAAGTAGTGTCCTATCATGGTACAGAATAAACTACGTCCTTAAACTCCCAGACCCTTAACTACTATATAGAGTACATTAGTCTCTGTACTGTATCAGTACTATACACAATTGCTGCTCAGAGGAGAATAGTGTGTAATATGTCAAATGCAATAGGATTTTGCTTTGGGGTAACCTTGAGGTCTTCACTTGTTTCCCAGAACTTGTTTCTAATCCAGTCCAGTTCAACCCTCGAGCTCCTCTACAATTCCACAGTGCTTTATCATCCTTCTGGAAACTTGAAACAGTTTAAGTGCTGCTGGCTTCATACCTTTAAGTAATGAAATCATGTTTAGTTTAAGAAAACTAAGACATGTCCCTTGTTTCGTTTTCCTCTCTGTCTGTTTCTGTCTTTTTGTGTAATTGAGTAATTGTAGACGTCACTAAGCTCCACAGATTAAAAGAAGGAATTAAAGATGCCTGAATTCACTTAGCTCATAAAACACTTGAGTCTGCAGCAAGTCCATTTCTGGGCTTGTTTGAAGGCAGGACTGCTAAGCTCAGGTTTGCTTGCACTTAGAAGAATTCCTTTTGGTATGTGGATCTCTTGTGGAATCCCATGTGTATGTGTTTTGTGCATACACCCTTGCAAAATGGTAGCCCACTTGCTTATGCAGCACAGAACAGAACTTTGAGGATGCAAGGAATGCTATTCTGCAAGAAGGCAGGCAAACTAGAAGCAGCGCATTAAGCTCTGCGGGTGGAATGTCCCAGGGTGGTAGTGCTTTTCTCTGTGATGACATCACAGAGAGTATAGGTCATGTGATACACTGACAGTACATCGTGACAGAGAGACAGGGGGACACAGTGTCTGCCCCTCTTCAGAGCATTGCTAAGTGGTCTATTTCGACTATTTCATTTCATGGGATACCCCACAACAAGGAGCTCTTATCTTAGATTTTATTCACTCAGGCAGGATAAGGTGAGTTTTTATCACAGCTATCAGTGCAAGCACATGCACCACAAGGGGGAGCAAATCATACTGCTCCAGTCAAATGAAAGTCTGGTTTTATGCCATGGAGGCTTACTAGTTAAAGCACTGGGTTGCTGATCAGAAGGTCAAAGGTTGGAGTCCTGGCACTGGGCTTCCCTGAACTTAAAAGTCATTAACCCTGCCTGCTCAACCTTATCAACATCGACTCCACATTAAGGTAGGAAAAAGATGTAGATAACCAACCAATCAGTCCCATGAACATGTGGTTTTATTCAGGGTGGGCCAAGAGTAATTATACAGTACATACTTTGGTTTCACAACTTGCAACCATGGCCTGGCGAGCTGTCCAGGGTGTGCTCTGCCCTCGCCCAGAGTCGGCTGAGATGGGCGCCAGCCTCCCCGCGAC
>JBCNYH010000016.1:18438494-18469532 GCA_039654325.1 Tandanus tandanus | reverse complement strand
GCGAGCTGTCCAGGGTGTACTCTGCCCTCGCCCGGAGTCGGCTGAGATGGGCGCCAGCCTCCCCGCGACCCTAATTAAGATTAAGTGCTTCAGAAAATTAATAAATGAATGAGTTTCCCTGGGAACATCTTCCCACAGCATTGGATCAGGCAAACTGGCAGCACTGACTGGCCACAATTTTCATCCAACCTGACACCGATAGACTTTTCTTTTTGGGGGCATCTTGTAGGAAAAGAGCTTTGAGAGGAAGCCCCTACCCAGTGGAAGAATTAAAGGAGTTCATCTTGCAAGCAGTTAGCACATTCACCTCACAACAAGAAGGTCCCGGTTTTTGGACCATGCTGTATATCAGTAAGGTCGATGTCCCTGTCCGTGCTTTGCAAAACTTGAATCAGCAACTCAGTATGCAGATCCCCTTCATACCAGTTGTGCACTGTGCAGTTTGGTGGATCCCCAGAGCACTCTACCATGATGACTAAGGATCTCAGATCCACCTTTGGGCTCAAAAGCCAACTTTCACACTTAACCAAACTCTCATGACAAATGGCCCAGGTGCCAGAAATAAATGCAAGTGTGAAAGTGAAAAACAAGCCCCCTCACAAATCCTAAGATATTCTGTCAATTCATGGTTTCCTGGAAAGATTCTTAGAAGTTCGGAAATTTGATATATAGCCCTTTAGAAAGAGAGGGTCGTGCAGCAATTCATTCATTTTTCTCCATGTATTATAGGGTCTCTTCTCGCACTCTCATTCTCATTTTTGCACTCTCTACCTGTTGTTCTTGCCCTCTTCTTTTCTTCCAGACGCACTTGACATTTATAAAGGTTGAACGACAAAGCAGCTTCATGCCCTGATAAGGGCGAGGTTACCCCAGTCAGAATGCAGAAAGCCATAGAAGGAGACTGAAAAGGCATCAAGTGTTCTGTCCAGGAGAAGAGCAAAAGATCTCCAGCATTTTCTCCATGATGAGTTTTCTGCAGCAAGAAACAGGGCAGTTGCCCATTCTGTTGAAAGATGTCTAGCATTCTCTCGAGCAGGAGAGCAATGCAATCTGCAACAATCGGTCAAGTAGAGCGACAGAAGATGTCTAGCATTCTGTCCAGGAGGAGAATCTATCCTATATTTAAAAAATTCCCCCTAAGAAGGACAAAGAGGGCTCTCATGTTCTCTCAAGCAAGTGGACAAAGAGATACCCAGCACTTTCTCCAATACAGGAATAATCGACAAGGTCCAAACAGTGAAGAAGAGCTGACAAGGACTTTATGGAGAGAGAAAGTAGAAACCCAGGAAATTAAATATTCTGCAGCAGGAGGGAGACGTCTAGACGTTTTTCTTCCAAAAGGAAAAATACTTGTTCAGAACTTTCTCAAAAATTGGCAAAAATTGGTAGAGGCATCTGACATTTTCTCCAAATGGAAAGCACTGATGTCCAGAAAAGAGCTCTTGCATTTTCTCCAGTAGAAGAAAAAGATCTCTTGTGGTTTCTCCAGCAGAAGGATAAGAGACATCCAAAGGTATTTTTTTCTTCATCAGGGCAACAAAGAGACTTCTGGTTGGTTCTCCAGCAGGACAGGAAGAAATTGGGGTCATAAAGTGACGTAAAGATAAAGGTTGTGTCAGAGAATGGTGGGTAGTGAGCTCTGGTGTTCATTTAGCTGTTAAATATTAAAAAAGTAATAAATTATTGGGGCGGCACGTTGGCGTAGTGCTTATCATGTCCGCCACACAGCAAGAAGGCCTGGGTTCAATTCCCAAGCTTGGGGCATGGGTTTTCTCCAGGTACTCCTGTTTCCAAAGCTGTTCCCTAGGTGTGAGAGTGATTATGAGTGGTGTTGGCCTGGCAATGGTCTGGCGAGCTGTTCAGGGTGCACCCCGCCCTTGCGTAGAGTCAGCTGAGATGGGCTCCAGCCTCCCCGCGACCTTAATTAGGAATTAGAAAATCAGAATTTTTACTTACTCACTCGTTTGCTGAACCACTTAATCCTATTAGGATCGTAGGGAGGCTGGAGCCTATCTCAGCCAACATTTGGCGAAGGCAGGGTACACCTTGAACAGCTTGCCAGACCATTGCAGGGCCAACACACACACAACTAATCATACTTTCACTCACACCTAGGGGCAATTTGGAACAGCCAGTTAGTCTAATGTGCATGTCTGTGGACTGTAGGAGGAAACTGGAGTACCCGGAGGAAACCAACGCAAGCACAGGGAGAACATGCAAACTCCTCACAGAAACACCCTCGCCGAGCCCAGGCCTCGAGCCCAGGTCCTTCTTGCTGTGAGGCGAATGTGCTAACCACTACACCACACTGCACGTGTATTCTCCGCTCCTGAGATCAAAAACTCAAGAAAATTTTTTTTTTAAACTCAGCTTGAGTTTGTGAGCCACATGTTGTTCTCATTAGCAAATAGTTCCTTTGTTCTACGTAGAAAAGATTTAGTTAGCGCGCTATGCATGCCGACTCGTATAAACGGTTATATTCCAAATAAACCCACAAAGGAAAATAAGGCTCCGAGTCATGAAGTAATGAAAACAAAAACAATCGAGACTTGCTCGGTGCAAAAACTCTTGCATACGAATTATCTAAATATATAATTTCAAACAGATGGTGTGGATATTACATCATCTTTATTTAAAAAAAAAAAAAGTGTTAATGCAAACCAGTGATGATTGTTTTGATAGAGAATGCACTTTTTGGGTTAATTTTGTTAACAAGGCTAGGGGAAAATCTGCTGACATGCACCCTGAAGACAGGAACACCTGGCAGTGGAATGAAGCTGCAGCTTCAGAAAATCTTACAGATAAAAAAATAACAATAATAATAATAAACAACACCGCCATGTCTGTCTTGGTTCGGAGCTTTTGGCATCCCTGTGTTTTCGTCTCGCTCTGCCATGCTTTAATAACGTGCAGCAGACACGGGGTGTTAAGATGATGAATTTCAGTCTGACTTCCAGGATTATCTTCCAATAAGGAAGTGAGTGCTGAGCCAATATTAGCCTGCGCCAAGCATTGTTTTACCCAGGAGCGGGTTGCCAGGGAAACGTTATATAATCAGATGGTAGATGATGCCCCCAGCTGACGGGGTGATGGAGATGAGGATGGAGATGCTGCATTCTTCTTATGTTCTCTCTTCCGTGGCTGTGTGAAGAGCTCTGAGCCGTTTGATACAAGCTACGGTGTAATGTCGCATTTATCGTAGCAATACTCCTGTTTAAAGTAGGATATATTCAACATGTATTATTTTTGTCAGCTCGATTTATACATATTTATCTATATTATATTTCTGTTGGATGTAAGTTATGAATTTTCCATTTGCCATTTTAATAGCATTTGATCAATGTGTGTTATGCAGTGACACATAATTCACCTAATAATGTCACTGTATACCACAAAGTGTGTTATGCAGTGACCCCTCCACCTCACACACACACACACACACACACACACACACAAACACACACATCAAAAAAAAAAAAGTATATCCTACACGGGAATGGTGCAGTCTGATTGGTCATTCCTGGGATTAAAAAACAATTATTCCGAGGAGTTCATAATTAAATCAGAATGAAGGACGCTGACAGTTTGTCACGGTAACTCAGAGCAGCCAAGTTCATCATTATCCCATTTTAAAATATCGATTTTGGTTTCTTTTTCTTGTGTTTACATGTCCTATATACTAAAACTTTAAATGAGTTTAAAAACACACCGTAACAGACTACCCTAAACGTTAAAAGCATATATAATATTTATTAAATCATTCATTTATTCATTTGCTGAACCGCTTTTATTTTATTTATTTATTTATTTATTTATTATTTTTTTAATATACTGTATTAATCCCACAAGGGAGATTATTGCCTCTGCATTTAACCCACCCAAAGTGAGCACACACACACACACACACACACACACACACACACACACACACACACACACACACACACACACACACACACGTAAACATTTAGCACACACACTCGGAGCAGTGGGCTGCCACACAATGGGGCACCCGGAGAGCAGTTGGGGGTTAGGTGCCTTCAGCATGTGGAGGGAGGGAATATGTGGAGGGAGGGAAGAGCACCCCCAAAGCCCCCCCCCCAACACACACACACACACACACACACACACACACACACATTTTTCCTATTGACTTGGGAACTGAACCAGCAAGCTTTAGGTCCCAAATAAACTTCTCTAACCATCAGGCCAAGGCTGCCCCCAATTTATCCTACTAGGGTCCCTTGGAAGCTGAAGCCTATCTTAGCCGACTCTGGGCAAAGACGGGGTACACCCTTGAACAGCTCAGCAATCCAAGACACACACAACCATTTACACTGATCCTCACACCTAGGGGCCATTTGGAACAATCAGTTAACTTAATGTGTGTGTTTTTGGACTGTGAAACTGAGGAAACCGGAATACATGAAGGAAACCCCTGCAAGGACAGTAAGAACATGGAAACTCCACACTTAAACGTCCTCGCCAAGCTCAGGACTCTAATTCAGGACCTTCTTGCTGTAAGGTGGACGTTCTAACCACCACACCACCGTGCCACCCCATACATAATGCACACAAGGGGCAAACAGATTGCGTCGTTCCTGTGTAGTAGTATACTTTATTAACACTGATGAGAGAAATGCCAAAAAAATGAAAATGAACTCCAAGGGGGTGTTTTCCTGGGTAATCACCTGACAGTCCTGTTCCTGATAGGCTGTACACATCTTCACTCTTCTTCATACTGTTCTGTGTATTTTTGTTAAAATCATTGGTAATGCTGTTATGCTTGCTAACACCAAAGTTCAACACAATCTAGCTTAAGATATTTGTTAACAAGAACTCATTTAACATGGATACCAAAGATCAAATGTTTTTTCAATATATCTTTTAATAAAAAGATGAACAGCAGGTGCTTAGCCCTGCTAGCCTTTATAGACCAGCTCCTCCTCCTTTGTGTTGCATTGTCCAGAAATGTTCTTTTCTCATGCTTATGTCTGTTTCAGGTGCCAATCTTGGAGGTCTGCTGGATCTGGAGACTCTCTACGAAGGAATAGAGCGGAGTGTGAACCAGAGCCGAAGATCTCGCCGTCAGTCTCCCGAGCGAGCCTACAACATCGAGGTGCTGCTTGGGGTAGATGATTCGGTGGTGCAATTCCATGGAGCACAACACGTCGAGAAGTACCTGCTTACACTCATGAACATTGTGAGTGCTTGAACCTGGATTAATAAGTCTGACTGAGAGTCAGATTTGTTCTGAAAGCTCAAGGCAACAGAGCTTTGCACTATTGTAATGATAAGTAGTAAGGTGCTAAAAAAGACCATCATTCAACTCTGGTCATCAGTTAATCCTCACTAGATGTCTACTCCACTAATAGGTGTGGCAACAGCCAAATATATGGTATTATGAGAAAAGTAGCGAGGTGGTAAAGAAAGCAGGTGAAGTGCCAAGTTTACTAAGCGAGGGAAATTAGCATACGGCTTATGAAAAAGGCCAATGGGAGTGGACAATTTCTAACAATTCACTGATTAATATACAAAAAAGTCAGCTCATTTTAAGAATAGCCAACACAAACAAAAGCAGCACAATCAAGAACACTTGGAGAGCGCAAACCTCCGCTAAGCCTAGCAATCTTCCCTTATGAACTCCGGAACCTCCGGAACATCTCGATAATCTAATTGAATCTTCCTTGTTTAAAGTCCTGCCTCTGGCAGAAATTTCACGAAAATCCACATATAACTTTTTTGCATTAAATAATGGAGTTGTTAGCATAAAGATGACTAGCACAAATCTTAGTAAATGTTGTTACATGATTCATTGCGCAATATCCCATACTCTGGGCAGACCATTTATCGATACTTCAGTGTATCACATGACCTACACAGTCTTACATCATCACCTACTGACTGACCCACGCGCCTCTATGTGATGATGTCACATAGAGGCGCGCTACCACCATGGGACATCCCACCGAAAAACAAAGCTGTCCGCACTGCGTCTGTTATTATATTAGCCTGTTACTGCAGGGAACATCTTATTATCCCCTCATGCTTACTATAGTTATTATAGTAGTTATTCTTTCCTAGAGATTTCCAAGAAAATTGTGACCTGAACTGTTAAGATCACATCCGTAAGTTATATGTCAAAATGTGCGGATCGTTTGGAAATAGTTTTGATAAGCGATTCAAGTTATGATGATATGGAACCCTTAAGGGGACACAGAAGAAAAAAAAATATATTGGTTTCTCATGCACACAAGAAACTATCTGGTGCGCATGAAAAAGTAGCGCGTGTCCCCTTATGGGCTCCATAGATGGAGATGAAAATCGCTAAAGACTGCAGGAAATTTAATATAGGGATGAATGGGATATTGTGGATTGACGAAAAAACCCACCCTTTTTTGGAGCACCGTCACATCGCCATACTTTATTGTAGCAACATGGTTCAAACTTTAAACGGGGAGCATGAGTCTGGACTATATTAAGCTAGATTTCTTTTATGAGAAAAATGAAAAAGTTATGTCTTTTTCATAACTTGCACCATTTTTACAAAATACACACCAAGCTGCAAGCAAACGTTTAAAATTTGTGCTGGAATTTTCTTCATCTTCATCTTCATCTTTTTCCGCTTGTTCCGGGGTCAGGTCGCGTGGGCAGGGGTGTCTTCCTGGTTGGACATGCCCGAAACACCACATTCGAGCTTCGGAGGCATTCAGGAGGCATTCTATTCAGAAGCCCGAGCCGGTTCTACTCCGAGCTCCTCCCGGATATTCCCTCACTTGTGAACAAGACTCGGAGATACTTGAACACCTCCACTTGGGGCAGGACCACATTCCAGACCGGGAGGGTGCATTCCACCCTTTTCCGGCTGAGAACCATGGTCTTGGACTTGGAGGTGCTGATTCTTATCCCGGCTGCTTCCCACTCAGCTGCTAATCGCTCCAGCGAGAGCTGGAGGTCCCGGCTCGATGAAGCCAAAAGGACAAAATCATCCGCAAAAAGCAGAGATGAGATCCGATGGCCACCAAACCATAACCCCTAAACACCTTGGCTGCGCCTAGAAATTCTATCCATAAAAATTATAAACAGAAACAGTGACAAAGGGCCGCCTTGGCAGAGTCCACCCCCCACAGGAAACGAGTTTGTCATGTTTTTACCAATGCGGACCAGGCTCTGGCTCCGGCAATACAGAGACCGAAAGGCCCATAGTAACGGGGCTGGTATTCCATATTCCTGGAGCACACCCCACAAGATGAGGGACATGGTCAAAAGCCTTCTCCAAGTCCACAAAGCACATGTGGACTGGTTGGGCAAACTCCCATGCCCCCTCCAGGATCCTGTAGAGTGTGTAGAGCTGGTCAAGAGTGCTGCGGCCGGGAAGAAAACCACATTGTTCCTCCAGAATCCGAGGTTCAACTATCGGCCGGATCCTCCTCTCCAGTACTCCTGAATCGACTTTCCCGGGTAGGCTGAGGAGTGTGATTCTATGATAGCTGGAACATACCCTCCGGTCCTCTTTCAAGAAAATGCGAACTACCACCCCAGTTTGCCAATTCTGAGGTACGGCCCCTGATGACCACGCGATGTTGCAGAGACGTGTCAACCAAGACAGTCCTACTACATCCAGAGCCTTGAGGTATTTAGGCCGGATCTCGTCCACCCCCGAAGCCCGGCCACCAAGGAGCTTTTTGACTACCTCCACGACCTCTGCCCTAGTAATGGGCAGACCTCCTTCCGAACCCCCAGGCTCTTCCTCTTCCGCAGAGGGCATGCTAGTGGGATTGAGGAGGTCCTCAAAGTATTCATTCCACCTCCCATCAACATCCGGAATTTTCTAGTGCTGTAAATACTCTTCTAAGACAAATTTTATGATCTGAAAGGAGGCCTCCTAAAAATACATGCAGTGAGGTCGGCCGCAAATATAACCATGTCCACACTTGTTCGTTGCTAGTGTTTCAATGAGGATCCGCAGTAAATTCGGAGGTTTTTGCTGCAAAACGTTTGTTAATCTTGCCCTGAATCAAATCTGAAAGCAAACTTACTTGTTGGTTGTTAAGAGTTCCACAATTAAGTGCTTACTGGTTTTAAAATAGTGTAATATGAAACTCAGATTTATTACTGCACACATTTACTCATTGTTATTGGTAACAGTGCACCCTGAATCACTGAAGCTGGAAATGTAATTTGTAGCCTTTGTATGGCTGTTAATTGAAGTGCGGTTCAACACCATCTTTGCTGTTATCCTTCTTTAACTGCACAAATACCGTACGACAGCAACTCCTGAGTCAGTTTATTGTTTATAATTAACGCTCAACTGATAGTAATTAATAATCGAGTAATCTTCCCTGCGCTGCATTCCAGCTGTATTGCACTGTAGGAGTCGGCATTGACTGTTCGCCAATTTCCCTGTTGCACCTCCTCCCTGTCTCAGCCCATTCAACATCACCTGCAGTCGTAGGTTGTTTCATCAATACCCATGCAAAAATAGTCCCCGTGGTGCCATTGCAATTTGTGGAGTCTTGTATCAGCATGCCTGTGTTTGCTCTCAGTAATTATCTGTTTTTCTGTTTCTTTTCTTCTAATGTGGGTTTAGTTCTGGGAGGAATTTCGTGTTATGCTTTTGGCCTCGTCTGTCTCTTTCGATATAGTGTCATATATATGTATGAATAAGATAACCATGGCGTGGCACGGAGGTGTAGTAATTAGCATGTCCGCCACACAGCAAGAAGGTCCTGGGTTCACTTCCCGAGCTTGGGCTTTTTTTGTGTGGAGTTTGCACATTCTCCTCGTGCTTGCATGGGTTTCCTCCCGGTACTCCGGTTTCCGGGTTCATGCACATTAGGCTGGTTGGCTGTTTCAAATTTCCCCTAGGTGTGAGTGTGAATGGGTGTGTGTGTTGCCCTGCAATAATCTGGCGAACTGTCCTGGGTGTACCCTGCCTTCTCCTGGTGTTGGCTGAGACAGGCACCTGCCTCCTTGTGACCCTAGTAGGATTCAGCAAATGAATGAGTAAGTGACCAGGGAAGAGGCCATTGTAAGCGGTATGCGGCAAGTGGAAGTGGGGTGAGACTCCTTTCTCAGTTAACCATTTAGGGTTAGCATGCTAACTGCTAATGCCAAACAGTCAGCTCTTTTATTGATTCTAGACTTCAAGAACTAGACTTTTTTTCCCTACCAAACGCGACTTTATTGGCCTGCTGCGAGGACAGACTCGATGCTAGGCCAGCCGGCTCTTCCGTTAAGTATTTTACAGTAAGAACGTATATAGTTTAAGATCATATTATTATAATATTAGTGCATATCTGATTCGAGGTTGTGGAATAACATAAATATGGTTAAATTGATATAATTTAGGATTCTAGTTTTAAATCTGAAATATTGAATGTGCTGAAATTTTAGCATATGTTTGCATATGACATCTCAGAAAAAAAGACACCATGCAGCTCTGACCCCACACATTTCTGAATGATCTTGTAATTCAGCGTATATGATGGTTCTGTGTTTAACAATATTTATGATTTTGCGGTGTTTAAATTAGCATAGTCTGTTTCATCCCTTAGTAAATCATACATTTTCGTGGTTGATGCCTTACTTTTGCTGTTTTTGCCGGATTTTGTGCAGCTTTCCCCTGTGGGATGATGTAAGTGTCTGGCTGTTGTAGGTCAGAGGCTTTGCACCATGTGGCCTGAGGTGACAGTAAGACAGAGGAAATATGGCTCAGAGAGAAAAGCTCGCTCATCTGTTCCTCCCAATCCATCCTTTAATCTCCTCAAATTAAACGGCGTGGCCAGAGAGGTGGGGAGAGAGATAGAGAGAGAGACAGAGAGAGAGAGAGAGAGAGACAGAGAGAGAGAGAGACTGCTGTGTGTGTGTGTGTGTGTGTGTGTGTGTGTGTGTGTGTGTGTGTGTGTGTGTGTGTGTTGTATAATGAAATGCAGAGTGAAACGGCAGCAGTGTTTACAAGGTTTCTTCTCCCGTTATAACCTTGTGTTTGACCTGCTCTGCTTGTGATTCCTGGAAAAGTTATCCAGCACACATACGTGTGTGTGCGTGTGTGTGTGCGACATGGTGGTGTAGTGGTTAGCACATCCGCCTCGCAGCAAGAAGGTCCTGGGTTCGAGTCCGGGCCTCGGCAGGCACATGTTTCAGAGTTTGCATGTTCTCCCAGTGCTTGCATGGTTTTTCTCAGGGTGCTCCGGTTTCCTTCCACAGTCCAAATACATGCATGTCAGACTAATCGAATCATGGGTGCTGAAAGCTCATTGATGTGCATGGGTGATAAGCAAATGCTAGTACACCTGGTCTGATCCCACAGAAGAGCGACTGTAGCACAATCTGCTAGAACTGTTAATGCTGGTTATGATAGAATGGATTCAGGACCCAGTGTATTACAGATTGCTGTGTATGGGACTATGTATGTATATGATATACACAATATGAAATGGAATAGTACTGCGGCGAATCACGTTCTGGACACTCAGTGATATGCTGTTATAGAAGAAGATGAGGGTGGTGTGATGCATCACACAAAGCAGAGTTTCTGTCCGATTTATTTCTCTTAAACTGCAGCAATTTCCCCCTTTTTTCATTTATTGAAAGTTCACACATTGTATTTTATTTGTGTAAATTCAGTTTTAATTACATTTAATGGTGGGGTTTATAATTTGCTTATTCATATCAAACGTCATGCCATCTTTTTCTTTCTATTTCGTTTCTCAGCCTATGTTTATGAAGCCGCCGCTGCTGCTGCTGTTGTCTCTCATCCCTTCCCATCATTTTTTATCCCCAAGAAGCGAGAAGTTCTGCATTCTGAGTAAATGATTGAAAAGCTTTGGCAGAAATATAAAAATATTGTTACAGGCGCTCTCCCACGCATTGCCACTTTGTTTTTGAACATTGACTTTGCTCTTTTTTTTTTTTTTTTTTCCGGAGAGCAGGTCGGTGCTTCCTCGCTCGGTGCTTAAAAAGCAGGAAACAAAAAGGAATGTGATGAGACGTTAGAGCAGAGTGGTGTTAAATCCTTACTCTTGCTCTTCAGATTTTGTGTGTGTGTGTGTCTGAAAGTTAGTGTTTGTCTGACAGTCGGTGTGTAGTGTTATGAGTTTTTCCTCGACTATGGACTCAAAAACTGATGATTTTCACACTTTCAAGAGAAAAAGCAAAACAACCGACTTGGTATTGTTCAATTCCATCCATAACTGGAAGGTGGAATAGAGTCACATGATTACATCATACCTGAGGAATTAATAGTGGAGCTCCAGAGCTCAAAACTTATGACAATGTTGTAAAGCCATGAGCTCGGTATTGTTGTCGCGGCTATGCTTACGTGCCCACAGGCTCATGTGTCGTTGGCGCTGAGTGCACTTGCACTTTGCAACTTCTTCTCTTACTTTACGTATGCATGTTTTAGTAAACTAACACATGCAAACATTTTGGGAACTCATTGTGGACTCAAATAAAGGTGTGTATGTATATTGAGATCTTTATGAGGATCAGTGTTTACATAATTAGATGAGACGTGTGTTAGATATCCTCCAAATCACACAGTCCTCACAAAAATATATTGTGAAAAAAAATGTCTTTTTCTGCTTGACATTAAAAGTAATGTTTGAGTTATTGAGGTTTAAATGTAGCGACTTACAGCAAAAAGGTCCTGAGTTCGAGTTCCAGGCAAAGTACTTTGAGAACTTAAAAAACGTCCAGCAAGCTGGAAAAAAAAATACCCAAAAACAAAAAACAGAAGGTAAACAGCACCCCCTGCTGGGCCTGCTGAAATATGACATCTCCAAAAAATCGTTCTGTCTCACAATGTTAAAGAATCCTTTAAAAAAATGACTGGATGGTGAATTTAATCCGGATCTCCAAAATCTAATGGGGTGTTCTTGGGCTGTACTGCACCCCTCCAAAAAATAAATAAATAAAATCTGTTCATAAATTGCTAATAAACAAATAAAAACAAACAAATGAACAAACAAACCGATGCTGACAAAACATAACCTCCCTGGCAGAGCTAATTATTTAAGTGGAAGCTCCCCAGAATGTCTTGTCAAGTGTATGATTACACATGAGGTATGTCTGTATTTACTTTGTGCCTGTTTTAGAATAATTTTTTTCTTAGAACGTGTCAATGATAACATATTGATCCCAATTTTACTGCATGAAAAGCAAAGCAGTGACCTGTGTAGAGCTAATCTAAGAAGATTCAAAGCCAAGGATGTGCGAAAAAATTCAAAATGCAGAAGCAGGTTTAGCAGGTCTGTTGGAATGATGAAGACTCAATGTCATCCACGTCAAAATGTAGGTTACCGTGCACCCAAGGTGCATTTAAACTAGAAGGCGATCTGATTAATAAAGACACTTTAGGAGGCAGGAGGTATATTTTAGTTAGATGATATTATAGAAGTGGAATCCATCCATCTTTTCAGGCCATATTTAACATCAACGTTCCCTTCTAATACAATTTCAGAAGAGTCAGTTTTCATGCTGGTCAGGGCTGTGCTGGATTCCGACCCTATCCCAAGAACCCTGTCTGCGTGGTGGGTATAGTCACGGGATTATCTCAATTTTGACCATTTTCGAGAGTGTAATGAAGAACAAGACAGCTAATAGTGCTATCGCTATCTTCTGATGGGTGTCCGTGCCTGTGCTTTCTTTTCAGCACCTTTCCTTTCATAAGCTGCTTCCCACTTTCATTTGTATCATCTGTCTTGTAAGTTCAATTATCTGTTTAACGGGTCTTTCAAGCTTTTGATTTCAGCAGTTGCTCCATGAACATTTATTTACCTGCAGGTTTGTCTGCCTATCTGAATTATTTAATTCTGTGCGAGTCTGAGCAGTGGTGTATGAGCCTCTATTTATTGGGTTTCAGTTTCTTTGTTAATAATAAAGCTTTTTTTTTTTTTTTTTTAAATTGCTGCCTGTCGTGCAAATCAGCGATACATAACAGCCAATCAGCATTGACTCAGCAACGTGGCAGCCTATTTGGGTTTCCTGTGGTGGGCATGTGTGGACACTGGACAAATATGGAACAATCATCTGAATCTTATTCCGTGAATGTGGTTCTTTGTTCTGGAGCTCCACTATTATGCTGATGTTTTGCTCCTTTTCACCCCTCAGCCCAATGGGGAATTTTCATCACACGCCATGTCCATCTTTCTGTCTGTTTGTCCGTCTGTCCGCAGGTGCATTCTATGCAACTCAAAAACACCATCAATATTAAATGATACATTTTTAGAATATAAAAAATAGATGCTGGGAATGGGTAACTACACAAGCCTATCAGTGTTTCTGCTGTGGTCCAATTTCCAGTATGGAAGCTGTAACTGCCATCTTTTATTTGTGTTCCGTGCACTAGCGCAAAAACGCCATCACCAGTCATCAACATTTTCGGTGTGGATTTCGGGACTGTGTAACTATACAAACCTATCGATTTTCATCATGGTCCGATATCCAATATAGCCCCCACTGCTGCCATCTTGAATTTGCATTCTGCGCACTAGCTCATAAACACAATCATACCATTTATAATGTTACTCATGGACTGAAGGGTTTTGCCCAATTTCTGGCTATATTTTTTACAGCCGAAAAACTGATTTTCATTTTGGGAATTTTTGTATTTTGTTGACTTTTCTGATTCATGTTTTTATTGGAAATCTCAAATATTTTGGGAACCAAAGCTTTTTTTTCTCTCATTTAACATATTTGGTCGAGATTGTTAGATTGGGGACATAGGGCATTTATTATTGTGGTATGTCTGGGGTTTAATTCCTGTCCAAATCCATGACAGATAGTATATACAGTATTTGGCATTAGAAATGTTTACTGAGTACAAATAGAACTTTTGGCGTGTCAACCATGCATCTTAAAATGACTCATGAATAAAACAGTCATCGTTTGGCTATGTTACTGAGACATATGGTTCAATTTAAATAGTATTTCTTTTAGTGAAGAAATGGACTAAACATTTGGTTAATTGCTGAGAAATTATGTCAAGCATTATACCAATCAGCCATAATGTTAAATCCACCTGCCTTGTATTATGTAGGTCCTACGTGTCACCAAAACAGCTCGTACCCATCAACGCATGGACTCAAGATTTCTGAAGGTCTGCTGTGGGATCTGGCACCAATATGTTAGCAGCAGATTTTTTAGGTTTTGTAAATTGTCATGTGGAACCTCAACTATTCAGACTTGTTTGTCCGGCAGATCCACAGATGCTCAACCAGACTGAGATTTGGAATTTGGAGGCCAAAACAACACCCTAACTTCTGTCATGTTCTTCAGACCTGAAAGAGACGACTCCTGGATTGTTTTTGGAGGATAGCAGGGTAGATTATCCTTCTGATAGATGCCATTAGGGAATAGGGTTGCCATGAAGGAGTGGGTCAAAGTAACATCCACATAAATGTTGGAAGCCACGAATTCTCAGCAAATCACTGAGCAGAGGATCACACCGTCTCCCCAGGGGGAAGTGAAAATGTGATTAAGAAAATGTGACTATTTGACTGTTTGATTAATCAGACCTAACCACCTTCTTCCTTTGTTCTTTAGTCCAACTCACACGCAACAGTGAGCCTTGGCAGCCCAATACCCTGTCACGTTTTGTTTGGTTGTCCTTCCTTGGACTACTTTTGTTAGATACTTACAACTGCCCCCTTGGAACACGCTACAAAATCTGGAAATGCCCTGGTACAGTGGTCTGTAGCTGCTTTTACACAGCACTTGTGGAACAACTTGCAGCTGGAACATGTTGCTCTGCTCTGTGTACAAACAATTTGTTCCGAAACAACTTGACACCGGTGGGCGTAACTTGCTCCACTTTTTGCGGTGGCGCAAGTTGTTACAGAACATTTTATTTCGGGCAAAACTAAGCTGTCTGAATGCAATAGGTGTCAAGTAGGAGGGTTCACGTGTGCACAGTAGCGTCCATCAGGGTTTTTAGGTTGTTTCGTAGGCTTTCACAGCAGATGGGCAGTTCTCCAGTGGTTTCTTGCATGTTGTCTCTTTAGATTCCAGCCTGCCACTGATTTGAGAGCGACCATGTAAACAAATAGGAAAGTGGCCACAACTTAGTCCAGGTGTATGTTGTTCCAGGGGCAACTTGTTCCCGTTGGCCATGTACAAGCAGCTAAAGTCACTCAGATCCTCATGCTTGCGCTTTTTTGCTGCTTCCATTTATACAATATTCCTGCCCTTGCATTGTATGGATGTGCTAATGCACCCACAGATATGGACGTCACATGGCAGCTGTGATGCAAACCTGGTGATGGAGTCCTATCATCTTTATAGCGTGTTGCTAAAGCTTTCTCGAGACACCACCCTGTAGAATTTCATGCTTCTTCTTTTTTTGTCTTGAAGGCCATTGACATTCATGCATGCAGTGATGGGGAACACAGCGCAAATTCATTACTCACCTCCTGTCTGTGGATCAGTAGTGGATGAGTAACGGATCACAAACCTTCATGCTCAGCACTAATTGTGTGAACTGCATGTTGGCAATATTAATTGCTTCCTCCATATTAGTTCTCTGAAGTAAACAAGGCGTGAGCAGAGAGGCCATTATGTAATCAGTTCTTTGTAGACACATTGTTCTGGTGCTGAAATGTCAGACAAGTAATAATAGTCCAAAATGTCAGGTGAAAATGGCAGACATTCGGTAATAAGGCAGAGAGAATGTGGACCATGTGGCCATGCTGCTGTGGCATGTTCCTCCACCATGTTAATGAAAAAGAGATGGGCCAATGGACGAAGAGGTCAAGAGGTTCTGAAGGAATTACACCTCAGCTCTGGTTCTATAGCAACTCATTTCCCGCTTGCTATTTTTCCTGAAACATTTTTCCTTTGCTCTCTCCTACATATTCTTTGGAGATATATATAAATGGCATGTTTCCAGGTTTCACATACTTGTCTCGCTGGTGGGAACCTTTTGTATGAGATCAAGAACAGACCGCAGTACTCTCCCAGCAAATACGGCTGGTTTGATGAATTTGATGTGGCACTTTGTATGCTAGAGTTCCTTTGGGGGGTATTTTGCCTTCTTTTGTTGCTTCTTCTTGCTGTATTTCTCCTTGTCTTCCATGCCCATGATACTTCAGTGTTATCTAACCCCTCTTTCTCTATTGTCTTTAGCTTCTTGCTGTTTTAGTCTCCTTCTGCTCTTCCCGCATCCCTATTCCTTGTCTTCCCAACTGGCCTCTACTGCATTATTAATTGGATATTAATGATTTTCTGACTTGCCGACCTCTAGGTCTCCATTAGTTACCTGTAGGCTGTGGAGTAACTGATGAAACTCTGAGTTCCTGTGCAAGGCCAGGAAACAGGGCAGCACTAATGAGTACTGCACTCTTACAATTATTAACATACAGAGAGTGAGACCGAGAGAGAGAGACAGAGAGAGAGAGAGAGAGAGAGATAGGAATCCATTGACCATGGGTTGGGGCCATATCCCAGTTTCGAAGACAACATAGAGTATATACAGTCAAAAATGCCATATATTTAGAATTCATTTGACTGATTTCTGGTTCAGCTTCTAGAATTGGCACACCACTTTTGTCCTGTGTCTGCTTCACTGGGTTTATTAAGGTTTTGGCTTGAAAAGAAGCTCCACGAGAAGTTTCCTTATAATATACTATTCCGATGGTACTGTGGGTTGCATCAGTGAAGCAGAATGCAACCCACTCTCATTTACTGATCATTACCATTCAGAAAGTCAATGCTGGGGCCAGTAAGAAGTGTCTATTCCCTTCCAGGGACATACACTCACAGGTGTGTTCACATTTCCCTTCAAACAAAGCATTTAGAAGAATTGCTAGATCATTTACGCAGAGTTCAAACAGACCAAACTCGTGTTGCTTGTCAGTACGCACAAAGTACGGTGTTTGACTAGCGTTGAACTGGTAGATGTAGATATATAAATTGGTTCAGTGGTTAAGGGTAACAATCAGAAGGTTGGGGGTTCAATCCTGTTAGAGT
Source organism: Tandanus tandanus (assembly GCA_039654325.1). NCBI lineage: Eukaryota > Metazoa > Chordata > Actinopteri > Siluriformes > Plotosidae > Tandanus > Tandanus tandanus. The sequence goes on along the minus strand of JBCNYH010000016.1, from coordinate 18,452,564 downwards.
CGCGGGCACTCTGGGGCCTATCTCAGCTGACTCTGGAGGTGAAATACACTCTGAACAGCTCACCAGACCACTGCAAGGCCATTTACACTCACACCAAAGGGCAATTTGGAACAGCCAGTGAGCCTAATGTGCATGTTTTTGGACTTTGGGAGAAAACCGGAGTACCCGGAGGAAACCCATGCAAGCACGGGGAGAACATGCGAACTTCACACGAGTCCAGGACTCAAACCCAGGACCTTCTTCCTGTGCGGCAGACCCTACAATTGTAAGAATATCGTCTACATTACAACTAGTCTAACAAACACTGCTAATGTATGTTGTTAGGTATTTTATTATACTTATACTTACAAGTGTCAGGACTGGGTTGTGATTATATTTGCACCAGCTCGCTAAAGTGCCCAGACAGTCTGGCACATTTTTCTCAGGTATTCACATTAATATGGCCCCAAGCCCTGGATGTGACTGTGTACCAGAAACAGCTATGAGATGGGTGACCGATCATTATATTGTTTGTGATCAGGTGCATTAATGGCCAAGCAAGGTCTACATGTCGGTGTTGGTGACACGGCAAAGAAGTAAGGGAAGACAGGACATTATAGAAAACAAAACAAAACAAAACAAAAAAAAAGACAAATAAGTAAACACACAGATGGAGGAAGAGACAGGTAGTCTGGCTAGTCTGTAATAAATCTCATTATTGTTGGTTGTGTCTCTATCGCTGTGTCTCATTAGCAGGCTTCCAGGGAGGCAGAGGACATCATGTCGGAACTTCAGGGCCAATTTGCCTGTCTCCGTTGCCGTCTCAGTCAGGGAGCCTTTTTCCACTTGTCCTATTCTTTAGCAAACTGAATAAGTAAAGATGGGTGAGGCTTCGGTGTGAGCGATCACAATAGAGAAACCTGCTGTGAAATAGCTCCTTTCCTATTTGCAGTATTTCAGTACTGATTAAACATCGCTTCAATGACTCACAAGTGTGGATCAGCTACATTACACAAAAAACCACTTGCCGCACAACAGACGGTAGCAAGGACCTGATTAAAAACAAACAAACAAACAAATAATAAGACTCATTCATCACTCATTTACCAAACCACTTAATCCTACTAGGGTCGCTGGGAGGCTGGAGCCTATCTCACCCGATGCTGGGGCGAGCCGGGGTAAACCCTGAACAGCTTACCAGACCATTGCAGGGCTTACACACAAAACCATTCACACTCACTCACACATAGGAGCAATTTGAACGACCAGTTATCCTAACATGCATGTCTTTGGACTGTGGGAGAAAACCAGAGAACCCAGAGAAAACCCACGCAAGCATGGGAAGAACATGTAAACTCCACACAGTACCATCCTCACCGAGCCCGGGACTTGAATCCAGGACCTTCTTGCTGTGAAGTGGATGGCCACTGTGCCACCCAGTAATAATAATAATAGTAATAATAATCTGCATATACTTTCATTCCCACCCACTGCCTAGGCTGCATGTAGAGGGGTCGAGGGTGCCTGCGCTGATGATGAGCCTTTTCAGGTCTGACTGTACCAGGACCACCCGACCCTGCTCTGTTGCATGTAAATTTTAGCTAATATATAATAATAATACACAAGTATAGCAAAGAAATACAAAACTAAATAATAAAGTAAAAGTTGACTAATTAGGAAACTATTGTTTAACCCTCTGTTAACCAAGTCCTTTTCTAATTGTGTTAAAATTATTTTCCTAGGCAAAAATGTTGATTTTGGGCCAATATTTGAAAGAAAGAAAAAAAAAGTTCTAGGCTGTTAAGCCTTTCACTTCATGTAGCAGATATGCTATGCTGGTTAATAGAGGGTTAAACTGCCCTTTCTTAAAACAACATGAACAACAGTAATTACGTCCACCAAGGAGATTTTGTTTTACCTTCAATTTGTGTGTTTGTTTGTTTGTTTGTTTGTTAGCAGGATTACGCAAATAATTTATGTGTGGATTTTCATGAAATTTCTACCAGAGACAGGACTTGGAAAAATGAAGATGTTCAATGTTAGAGATGATTCGGATGAAATTCTTTATCAAGGAATGTTTTAAGAGATTCTTAAACATTGTTAAACAGATGATCCTTGCCATTTTGTTCATATGGTGGATTACTTGGCTTGGCAGAGGCTTGCACTCTCTGAGTGCTCATATTGTGTATATACAGAAATGTTTTAAGAACAAAAAATAATTTTATATAAAGAACCAATTTTATATATACGTCCAATCTGGCATTTCTGAGAATGAGAGATTTTTTTTTTTTTCATTCGCTCGCCGTCTTCGAGGTCTGTTGTTAAGTTTATCTTTGCCCTGTTAGGAAGTGCATAATCCTAACATCATCCAATCACATCGGGGGGAAAAAGATAAATAGGTGTTGACAGTTAGACAATCTCATCTTCAGTCATTTCATTGTACCAAAGATTGAGGCTTCACCTATACCTAGCATTGTATCTGAGTGCAGGCAAGCTATTAGAAATGATAGACAGGGGGACAAAGATTTCCCCTTATCCACACCCATCCATACTTGATCCCATTAAAGGGTCAACCAAAGACCTTCACATGCCCTCAGGCCTTGGACCAGGCTTATGTGTACCCTTTGACCCCCTCTGCCCTGACGGTAGTCCTGTCTGAGTGTAGAGAATACTAAAGCGGTGAAGGGGAGATAAATACTGCAGAGAACTGAAATAATAGTGATGGTGAAAATGATGAAAAGGTATATATATCTTACTTTATTTAGTTTTTTATTAATTCATTCATTCATTAATTTTTATTTATTCTTTGATGTAATCTTGCTAACTAAAATATTGTGCAACGTAGTTTTGTCTGTTGACCAACTTTTGATAGACATAACACTAATACTGTTGAAAGCCAGTTAGAAATTTCTGTGCAACTCTATTATTTGTAAAATAATAATAATTAAAAAAACAGTTTGGAACAGCCAATCAGCCTTATGTCATTGGAGTGTGGGAGGAAGCCAGAGTACCCAGAGGAAACCCTCACAAGCACGGGGAGAACATGCAAAATCCACACAGAAACACCCAAGGCCGGGACTTGAACCCAGGACCTTGTTGCTGTGAGGCAGACGTGCTAACCGCTACGCCACCCTTTTTATAATGTTTCATGTTGGAAAAACACAACTGTTGATGTGCTTATAAAACTTATCAATAATAACAATAACTTTTAATCATGCAACATGCTGAACCAACCAATTCATTTATTTTTTAAGCCTCTTAATCCTCATTAGGGTCGCGGGGGGGCTGGCGCTCATCTCGGCCGACTTTGGGTGAAGGCGGGGTACACCCTGAACAGCTCGACAGACCATTGCAGGGCAACACACATACAACCGTTCACACTCACACCCAGGGACAATTTGGAACCACCAGTCAGTCTACTGTGCATGTTTTTGGACTGTGGGAGGAAACCGTAATACCCGGAGAAAACCCGTGCAAGCACAGGGAGAACATGCAAACTCCACACAGAAACGCCCCGAATCCAGGAATCGAACCCGGGACCTTCTTGATGTGAGGCGAATGTGCTAACCACCTGCGCCACTGTGCCGCCCTAAACCAAACCGAGTACATATTTTTTTTATCGTAAGAAGTCTAACTGCTTTCTGTTCTGCCTGTGAGCCTTGGATCAAACGTAGGTCTGGGTTTTTTTTTTTATGTCTCCAGGTGGATGAAATCTACCATGACCATTCTCTGGGAGCACGGATCAACGTAGTTCTGGTACGGATTGTCTTGGTGGATGCCAAAAAGGTAAATCAACCTGTCATTGTGCATGCTGTTCTTGTTCTCCGTTCATATTCTCCACAGCACTTAATAGTTCAACTGAGACAACTGTGTAAAAGGTTTTTTCCAATGTTATGAACATGGAGGTAAGAAGGAAGTCTGGTGGCTGCTTTTCTGATCATGTACAGGAAAGAGTCCTGACATAATACCCAGCTGAACAACCCATTCCTGTGATTGGTTATCAGGAATTGCAATATTATTGTAGTAGTACTAATTTGTATTTCTCTCTTGCTAGCTTTTCAACTTAAGATTTTATGCTGTTAGTGCTACACTATGTAGTTAGATGTCCTACGCCATATAGAAAGTTACTCCCAGAGGTTGCAATAAATTATCTTTATTTTAATAATGAGATCAACTTTCAGCAATTTCGACACTTTTTGTTTTCTAAAACCATGTTCAATGTTAGTTAGCTAAAAAGTTTACTAAATATTTTTTTCCCCCAGTTTTGCTAAATTATTTTTATAAATACAGTTGAATTTCTTATCAATCTTACTAACATAGCTAACTGGCTATCTAGGCATTCATATAGCTACGAGCTAGCAAGTTATACTCACTGTCTGACAGATTGTGTCTAATTAGTTTAATTTAACATTATAAAAGGCTTTTATTAATTTCTGCCCACAAATATGTTGACTATGCTGTTATCTTGAAACATTAAAAGTTACCAACAAGTTTACATTTATATTGATTGTAATGTAATTATAATACACTAAATTTACTTTGCTAAATAAATGTATTTGCTAGCTTCATACATAGGTGGTATAGTCTAGTAAAGCTAGCTGGCTTGGCAGTGAAGTAATGCAGCTAGCAAGCTACAGTGATGTGTAAGGTTTTTAGCACACACATTTCCACACACAAGTATGTTTTTAAAACACAAAGCAAAGTGATAAGTGGAACTTTATTTTGTTAGGATTTTAATTGATATTGCTTTCTTAAAAATACAGTGTCAAGTCCAGTCCAGATATCTAGCAGCATCCAGTGGTGAGGTTTCCAACTGAAATTCCTGACTCCTCCCCTTTCAAAACCTGTACGGTTCTAGACTACCGCAGAACCGTGGCGGTGCAAGATGGCGGCCTCCACGAGAGAAGACCCACTCCGTATGTTAATAGCAACAGCTTATTCTAAGCTTCCAAAAATAGCTATCAAAGATGTTGGAACCCCTTAGCCGCCCCACAGTTCTAGAGAAAATCTCTGGATAAAATTTACAAGGTCAAGGTCGTTGTGACGAGGTCAAAGGTCAAATAGAGACACTGATCCGCCCAGCAGTTATTGAGAAATAGGATGGAAAAGATTCAAATGTAGTCTGCAGACACAGGCCATGACAATACCTCGACAGCCTGAGAGATTAATGAAAGCTTATTAATTGATGAAATGCTTATTTTCTAGTAATCAATCCTCCAAAATCTTGTACACTGTACCTTAAATCCATAATAATACATTTGAAGCATTAATATTTATATTAGGCTAAAATGACAAACCTTGGAAGATGGCCGCCAACGATACCAAAAAACTATGTATTGTGAGACTTCTGTTTCTCTGACACACACACACACACACACACACACACACACACACACACACACACACACACACACACCCTGCCTCCCTCAGTTGGACACTCTCTAAGCACTAGGGCATGTTTTTTTTCGATGGGCTGAGCAAACAAGGACTAAAAGCATGTTGTTCCCAGAGGGAGCATTTTCAAAGTAGCACACCTTCACAGCTCTGCACCAAAAGCACACATCACACTGATTTTATGCAATTGGCTTTTGGATGCCCTCTGAACCCAACCCCTCACCATTTCCCAGTGGAACGCAGAAATGCATTCTCCGAAGTAGATGCATGATAAACTAACAACGATGGCCCTTCCTCATTCATGAAAACAAAGCTGTAAAATTCTCCTCTCTTCCTGCATGGTGTAAGAGGAGATAAGATGAGAGGATGTCGCGATATCAAGTGACACATTACCCTAACACTATCTCCACCATGATGGGCTTCCAAGACCCATCTGATATTTTGATTTATTTATTTATTTTTAACCAGGAAGTGTATTGGTCGTTATTTTTTGATGGAATCCATCCAAACTTGGGATATGAGATTGCAGGTCTTAGTTGGACCGGATGAAGGTTCTTCTGTACTTCACTGTAAATCAAAGACTTGACGTCTGATATAGTGCATGGTATGATACTCTGGATGAGCATCCACAGTGCTGGGGCAGATGGGGCAGATGGCGCCTCATGTGCTGATTTGGAGCCGTGGTCTTTCTGGATTAAACACAATAACACGAACTGTCCCACATTTACCTGCCAGCCAAATCCAGATCTGCTTCTGTCTCTTTATCTACCCTGCTTTACTGTACATTGCTTTGCTTCTGTCTGACTTTAAACCATTAAACCTTTTCCACCTTTCTCTCTCATCCTTTCTTATTCTATCACATAACCAGTCACAAACACTTTTCTATAATTCCATAATATCCATCCTTTGCTTTCTCATCCGTGCCCTGTCGACATGCCTTTGCCTCTTCGGGCCCAATCAGCATGCAGCCTTGCCTGTCTCACTAGCAGGCTGTCCATCATCCCCAATTACCGTGGCAACCGCTGCCGGCAGCAGCAGCGCAAACTGATCAACCAAGTGACCCCGAAGAACCTTAAACAAGGCTCCTACATCACACGTTTGCCTTCCCATCTGCTCTCCGGCGAGAGAGAGGTAGCGAGAGGGAGGGAGAGAGCGAGAGAGTCCTTGAGCTGACACACCCCAAAATAAAGCTTGGGAGAAGATGAGAGCGTGTGTATCAGGCAGATTTTAGAGTGGTAGAGATTAGGAGATTAGGATAAGGAGATTAGATGGAGAGTTAAAGCCAGTTAGATCTTAATCAAAGTCTGTGTGTTTTCTGAAATGGTGAAGATCAGACAGTGTTCTGTCATATCAGCCTGTCAGGCATCAACGAACTGTCTCTGGAAAGGTATTAAACACTCAAAGGGATGCATTCATTGGAAAATAATCAGCAATAGTGTGGTGTGGTGTGGCATAGTGGTAAGCACATCCTCCACACAGCCAGAAGTTTGTGGGTTTGAGTCCCAGGTTCGGTGAGGACATATCTGTGTGGAGTTTGCATGTTCTCTCCATGCTTGCATGGGGTTTCTCTGGGTACTCCAGTTTCCTCCCACACTCCAATGACATACACTGGATGATAATGATTATGCTCACTGGCTGTTCCAAATTAGGTGTTGGTGTGAATGTGTATGGTATTAGCAAGCCATCCAGGATGTGCCCCACCTTTGCCCAGAGATGGCTGAGATAGGCTCCAGCCTCCCTGCAGCTCTAGTAGGATAAAGCGGTTTGGAAAATGAATAGATGGATCAGAAACGTGGCCCATACTCAGATCCGAAAAGGAATAAACTTGAAGTTATTCAAATATGTTGCCTACATCAGATCTTGGGCGTCACTCTTCCAACGGGACCAACTTCCAAATGAGACCATACTGAAGAGATGTGATGCACAGCTGAAGGTGGAAGTGAAGTGGAGTGGAGGTGGCTACGTTGTTTCGGAAGCAACTAGAATTACTACAAGACTTAGAGGGCCAATCAGATTCGAGAATTCAGCAGTGTCATGACAGAAGAATGCAAAACCTATAATTCCCTACGGAGCCATATGACTGTACATAACTTTTTTTGGGCTTGTTATTTAGCGCATTGGTGTGGGAAATAAAGCTGAAAAATGACGGCGTAGCCATTAAACCCGGCAGAGTGAAGTACTTCACTTCTTCTTCTGTTGAAATATTAAGTAAGCACTTACAAAAATAGTCCTCTGCTATTTTAATAAGTGATGATAGCGTAATTAACACTACGAGTGATGTTAAGAGTGACGGCTTAGGTGCGAGTGCAGGTTTCAGACTCTCAACTTCACAACAGCAACGTCGCTCTCTACTGGCCAGACGTGATCACTGCACTGGTTTCTTTTTTCCAGCATTCAGGTCCTGAGGTCGATGGAGTGGAAAGGGAGAAAGGCGGTTTCAGGACACACATCTGGAAAGGATCTTCTGCTTGCGGTGGCCACGTCATAGCACTAGTTGAATTACTGTCTAATGTTTTGAATCCCTGAGTCAAATCAGCTTGGAACAGCGGTTTGTGTCAGATCTATTTATTGTGGTGATTTCATGTTCATTTAACATGAAGAACAGTAGTGCAACTGTTTACCCTGCAGCATTAGGAGAAGTGTTTAAGGGTGCTTTTGGTATAAAGCTGGACGATAATACTGATTGTAATGCTAGGTAAGTACTTAAGGGCTAGAGAGCTGCTGAGCATTCTAGTTTGGTATGGGACCACCCAAAATTTAAGAAAACCACAGGTTTGGATTTCAACAAGGAAGCGTAATACCAAAACAGATCAGAAGGACGACTTTCCATCCAGATGTTATGAAACGATTCAGAAGGGTTTTATAATCAACTTCAGTTGTATCTCTTTTGAAATTTAATCCATGTGTCTTGAGAACATGCATGCACTGCACAAACCCATCCACCCAAAGAACATAACGATCTCTATTTGAAAGTAACAAAAATATTGAACCAAACGTTTATTTTAGGTGGCACGGTGGCATAGTGATTAGCACGTCCGCCTCACAGCAAGAAGCTCCCGGGTTCGAGTCCCGGGCTCGGCGAGGGGGTTTCTATGTGGAGTTTGCATGTTCTCTCCGTGCTTGCGTGGGTTTCCTCCAGGTACTCTGGTTTCCTCCCCCAGTCCAAAGACATGCAATGCTTGGCTGTAGTTTAGGGTATTTTCACTTTGCAGTCGGATTTTAGGGATTTTATTTTGGAAGCTGCTTGATCATTTAATGAGAAGGATTTTCTTGTGTCTGATTCCAGTCTGCGAATCTGATCGAGCTGGGAAACCCATCGCAGAGTCTGGAGAACGTGTGCCGCTGGGCGTTCGAACAGCAGAGGAAGGACACCAGCGACAAAGACTACCATGACCACGCCATTTTTCTTACACGTCAAGAGTTCGGACCAACAGGGATGCAGGGTACAGAATGCACACACACACATGCACACACACACACACACACACACACACACACGCACACACCCTCACTTTCACATACTGGTGTCCATACCTTCAAGGGGCAATACATATACATTGCGTTTACTCCCCATGAGGAACACGAGTCCCCATAATGTGACGCACCTATATTATAAACACTTTATATTTAGATCCCGGATGTCCAATGATAATCACTCACTCACTTATTTGCCGAACTGCTTAATCCTAATACGGTTGCAGGGAGGCTGGAGCCTATCTCAGCCAACACTGGGCGAAGGTGGGGTGCACCTTGAACAGCTCACCAGACCATCAAAGGAGCAACATGCACAACTATTCACACTCACTTTTATACCTGGGAGCAATTTGTAGCATCCAATTAGCGTAATGGGCATGTCTTTGGACTGTGGGAGGAAACTGGAGTACTCAGAGGAAACCCATGCAAGGAAAAGTACAACATTTAGACTCCACACAGAAACATGGACTCGAACCCAGGTACTTCTTGCATGCTAACCGCTACGCCACCGTGCCGGCCACTGATAATGTCAATATACATATATATATATATATACATACATACAGAAGATATGTGTATATATACCAAACCCCTTTAACAACATATTGCTGTGTTTATCAGGTTACGCTCCCGTGACTGGTATGTGCCACCCAGTCAGAAGTTGCACTCTGAACCATGAGGACGGCTTCTCGTCTGCCTTCGTAGTGGCCCATGAGACCGGTCATGTGTGAGTATCTGTCCTACTGTTCTCTGGGTCATGAAGATGCCAGCAATATTTCTGTCTAAGACTCAGTGTTTACAAATCTTTCTGTAAGGCTCTTTACATGTGTGTGTGTGTGTGTGTGTGTGTGTGTGTGTGTGTGTGTGTGTGTGTGTGTGTGGGGTGCAGACTGGGAATGGAGCATGATGGTCAGGGGAATCAGTGTGGGGATGAGGTGCAGATGGGCAGCATCATGGCTCCCCTGGTGCAGGCCGCCTTCCACAGATTTCACTGGTCCCGGTGTAGCCAACAGGAACTGGGCCGCTATTTACAGTGAGCACACACACACACACACACACACACACACACTTTAAATGGAAAAAAGCATACATTCGTGTATAATTATGTATAAATACTATTTTATTTTATTATTATTTAATTTTATTTAATATGCAGCTCGTATGACTGCCTGAGGGACGATCCATTCGAGCACACGTGGGAGGAGCTACCCCAGCTCCCAGGCCTGCACTACTCCATGGATGAACAATGTCGCTTTGACTTTGGAGCCGGATACATGATGTGCACAGCGGTGTGTGAGACACACACACACACACACACACACACACACACACTCACATCTATGTCCACACACTTAATCCCTACACAATAATGCATTATGGAGTGCCCCTCCAGCATCACAGGACTGCTGTGAGCATGTATAACTCCTCAGCCATCATCTGATCATGAATTTTCCATCTCGATTTCGTCATGGGGTTCATCGTAGAACGATGAAGTCCGATCGCACGGCGATCTTATACATGCTGCCACTTATAATGCATTATCTTATATTAGTCTACATCAGGAGCTTGTGGGCGGAGCCTATAACACAGACTGACAAGCCAACAAACGGATAATGATCAGAGACTTGTAGAAGGATTGCACGCACACACACACACACACACACACACACACACACACACACACACTATACCAACCCAGTGTTAATTAATTTTCTATGAGAGCATGTTCTGACGTGTTTTATTCCTCTTATTCCACAAGAACAAATTATTATAATTATGTTAATGTATGACTTTTTTTTTTATCCATTTATGCTTACATATTTAGTATATACAGTATTTACAGCTATCAGTTTCATGTTATAGTTAATTCCTGTTATTAATGACATTATAACTGATATAAACCAGTTCCGGGGCAGTGGTGGCCCGGTGGAAGGGTGCTGGATTACTGATGAGAAGGTCGGGGGTTCAAGCCCCACTATCGCTGGGTTGTCACTTCTGTCCCCCCAGTGCAGCTAACTGGGTTATCAAAGGCCGGCCATGTCTCTCACTGTCTGTGGTGAGAGGCATGTAAAAGAACCATTCCTGTCATTCAAAAAGAGAAGGTCATTGGGTTGCCGTCAGCGTGTTTCTGCCCTTCGATGGCATGGCGAGCTGTCCAGGGTGTACTCTGCCCTCGCCCAGAGTCGGCTGAGACGGGCGCCAGCCTCCCCGAGACCCTAATTAGGATTAAGCGGTTCAGAAAATGAATGAATGAATAAACCGGTTCCTTTACTCCCTGGAAAGGTGAAATACACATGATGCCGCCATGATGACGTCCCCATTTTGTAAAATTCCCCCAACTGTAAAATTAGGGTAAAGTTACAGCTTTACCTCTGACAGAGTGTTATGCATAGGTCTCCCACACCATGGCTGGGATTGCCGTGGCTATTTCGTCGTAATTTACGTTGATTCTGGAGGCGGTCTCACAAAAAAAACGGGCAGATGAACTATTTCCCTGCGTGAGATACGTGAGCTGCATGTCATGTCTACTAGGAGTAACTGTGACGCATACGTGGCAGTCGCTGTTCCATGTACATTTTTACCTCCAGGGAAATCTATCCAGGGAACTGTTGAACTGATCTGACGCTTGACCTACTGTTAATTTCAGCATGACCAAACATTTTGTAAATGGAAGCCACGCCCTCCCATTTCTCAGTGTAACTTCCGGCTCTTACGTATTCAGATTACGGTACAATGCCGGTTGATGCCCAGAAGGCTAAAAATGGTCTACCAGGGTCTATCGGCTATGTGAGACCTAGACATTACAAAGCCTTGACACTGGAGACTCCTTTTCTTGATGTTATATAAACCTCTCTTCTGCTCCGTCCAATTTTAGAATTAAGAATATACTGCATATAACCTCTGGATTTGAGTGAATTTAACACAGCCGTATGCAGCTTTCTTTTTGAGATATTTTGTTTTGTTTAGTTTTATAACTAAGTGTCCTCAGGCAGTGCACACTTCTGCATGGACTGTGCTTTACTCTCTTGTCAAACCATTCCCTTAGCTGCAAAAGGTGGGGCCATCAGGAGCGCAGGTAAGGGAAGGCATCGACCAGCCACATGACCACGCCTCCCCCTGCCACTCCCACTCATTATTTCATTCCATGTTTTGTTAACGTATTATTTCTGTCACATTACACCAAGCTGATTCCAGACACCTGTATTGTACATTACTCACAGTGTTTAGAATAAACTTAAATCACGCAGCCAAATTATACACATTGCATTTATCTCTGAAACTGCTTTTGTTTTCTCTCCTGCATCTTCAGATTTGTTCTACTGAATTCATCTCTGATGAATAAAAATATGACTGATTCTGAAGCTAAAGTTAGCTAAACATAGCCGGGTTTTTTTGTGTGTATATATATATATAAATTAAATTCATAAATAAATAAAAAATAAAAGCCCAAACTAAATATAATCCCTGCTTAAAATTCCTTAAATTTCACCTTAAAATGTACTGAAGGTTTTTGCTTTGTACATGTACACTGAAATAAAAGTATATAACAAAAATTTAAGTATTTAATGAAAATGTGCACATTATTAACAAAGTTCTGGTAAGTAGACTCTAAAAATCATTTTAAATGAAAGCTTTAAGTATTAATTATATGTACACTATATTTTGTTTGTGTAATAAAATTAGTTTAAAATTTTATGTTTTTAGTTCATAAAGTTTCACATATAAATTGAACTTCAATTTAAATTAACTTTTATCATAATATTTTTAATACAATGTTTATTTACAACATAAATACTAAAATAATAACTAAATAAAAACTGTTTTCCGTGAAATCAAATTGTATAAAAAAAATATATATTTTTTCTTTTTTATGTTTATAATTGCACATTGTGCTATGAACCTTAACTTAATCACAATATATTTTATGAGTTATATTATTGATAATAAACAATTTAATATTTATTACAAATAATTATATAATAAAAATACTTATATTTACTATTTTATTTAAATAAATTTTACTTATAAAACTTTAGGGAGTGTACAGTTGTTTTTATTAGTATATTATTATGACATAAGTACTAATGGTCAAAGGTTATTTTAGAATTCTATAGAACATATTTCTAGAGTAAGTGTTGTTGAGCCTCCACCCAAAAAAGTTCTTATCATATATGATATAAATCATTGTTATAAACTGTATATATAAGCAGTGTGTATACGGTACATACACAAAACCATAAAATGTTTTCTGGAATTTCTCCCGACCAAAAGTCCAAGGCAAACCCTTTCTTTCATCTGTGGATCTTTGTCGCTCTCATTCATGTCAAAACCTAATTGGTGGTCATGTGGCATTGCTAGCGAACATTTGTAAGCTCATTGTGGTGTTGGTCTGACGCTGTCAGAGTTACTTCCAGTCATGGTATGTTTTTTAGTCTTGCTGTTTTGGTTTGCATGAAACAGCTTTTTGTGTATTATTTTCATTTTGATATCTCAGACAGTAACTCTTTAAGGATCACCTGTTATTTTTTTATAAATAGCAATCACTAGAGTCTGCACAGAATGTGTTACGGTTATACAGAGGAAAAAGGATCCACTTGCAGACAGGAGAGGTGTAGAGCACAATATTTAATAGAAAGGCAGACAATCCAAAATGGCAGGCAAACTCGTGGTCAAAAAACATGCAAAGGTCAGAGATATCCAAGAAGTCAAAAACAGAGGTATCCAAAAAACACAAAAGCAGCAAGAATGGTCAAGGAACAGGCGAGGTAAAAAAAAAACACCAAAAAAAACTACTAGACAGAGATATACAAATGCTGGAAAGGCACAGGAGAAAACTCTGGCACGGCTTGTGGGGAAATGCAGGGCTTATATACACACACAGAAGTGAGGCAGGCAACGAGACACAGGTGAGCCCAATAGGGATATGGAGAGCCAAAGGAGACAAAAAGGAATATGGAAAGCCAAAGGGGACAAAATATACTAGAACACTGAGTTAACTGGCTGGAGTCCTAACAGTACCCCCCCTCTTACGAATGCCTCCTGGCATCTTAACTGGGGGGGGGGGTTCTCTCAGAAAGTCTCTGACAAGTCCATGATCCAGAATGTCCTGATCAGGAACCCAACACCTCTCCTCCGGGCCATAACCCTCCCAGTCCACCAAGAACTGGAGACCACGGCCCCGGACATCCAGAAGCTGGTTGACTGTAAAGGCCTCTGAGCCAT
>JBCNYH010000016.1:18384483-18404852 GCA_039654325.1 Tandanus tandanus | reverse complement strand
GAGGAGCCAGTTGAGGTGGCTCGGGCATCTGATTAGAATGCCTCCTAAATGCCTCCCTGGTGTGGTGTTTCGGGCATTTCCAACCAGAAAGAGACCCAGAAGAGTTGAAGGAAGTGGTTAGGGAGAGGGACGTCTGGACCTCACTTTTTGGGGCTGTTGCCCCCACGACATGACCCCAGATCAAGCAAAGGAAGAAGATGATGATGATGATGATAACAGTAATGAGCATACATGATAAGGCCAGCACACAGTGCAAAGCAAAGTTTACCGGCATGATACAGCTCATTGCGAGACCTATGCAAACATGTGGAGAACATGCACACAGAACTTCTCAGAGAAACATTCCAGGGCACAGGCCTGGAACCAAGAACCTTCTTGCCGAGAGGCGGTAGTGCTAACCACATGCCGCCCAATCTTATATATATTTTTGCAATAAAAAATCAAATATGTTGTTCAGTGAATATCATATCAAAACCACATTGGATTTCTGTTACTCATTGTCTTTTCTCATGTCACTGATATCATGTCGGCGAGTGGGATGAAGTGCAGATTTGCTCCGGGCGCCAGAACTGCGACTGCAAATATGGCATGGAAACATATTCTCAGATTTTTTTTTCTTTTATGACCTTCAGAAAAAGTGATTGATGCTCTCAGGAGATTATAATTCAGAGATTCAGTGTTGGGTCTAGATTTGGGCCAGAGATCCAGTGTAGTGGCATAGTGGTCAGCAAGAAGGTCCTGGGTTTGAGTCCCGGGCTCGGCGAGGGTGTTTCTCTGTGGAGATTGCATGTTCTCCCCATGCTTGTGTGGGTTTCCTCCAGGTACTCGGGTTTCCTCCTACAGTCCAAAGACATGCACATTACACTAATTAGCTGGTCCAAATTGCCCCTAGGTGTGTGTGTGTGTGTGTGTGTGTGTGTGTGTGTGTGTGTGTGTGTTGTCCCTGTGATGGTCTGGTGAGCTGTATAGGGTGTACCCCACCTTCACCCAGTGTTGGCTGAGATGGGCAATGGCCTTTCCGCAACCCTAAAATAATTCGGTTCGGAATAAGATCCAGTGAGTTTGCTGACAGCGTTGAATACTGTTACAGTGGAAGAATGCAAATGACCAGCTGTGTGTTCCGATATGTGATTTAAAAAAAACTAAAAACTAAACTAAAGATTCTACACAGCTGGCACGAGGCATCACTGTGACCTGAATCCAAACAGAACTGCACCGCCACGTCATGTTATTCCCTCCCTCCTTCCTTTCCTTAGTTGTTCAGACCAGGAAATAATGTGCCTGAAATGTAAGAAGGAAATGTCAGTCATGAAGTCATCTGATAAATTACAGTATGGTGTCACACACATGCATATCCATCCAAATGCCCTTTATAATAATAAATGACTCGCTCTTTGGTTTCAAGAGCCGTGACTAACACAGCGCCTTGCCATTCCTCTCTCATCTCGCTTTAGTTGTTGATTTCAGCTGAGTGTAAATTGGAATTTGGCTTTAATTGCCTTCTTGTAAGTTCGCTCTGAGTTTGGTAAGACATGGTACATTAATTGGATGTAATGGAAAGGATTCATAGGAACATTTTTAATCAGCAGACTAAAGAATGCACATCTTAATTTAATTCCTTTGGGAAGAAATGTGCAAGGCAAGCTGTCTGCATATTAAATGGATCATTCTAAAACTGAGATGCAGCAGTAAAGAAATGTTTAGAAAAAATGTTCTTTGGGGAGCAAGGGGGGGGGAGGGGTGCGACGGGTGCACGACCTTATATAAAAAAATTTGGTGTGTAATTTTATTTATTATTATATTTATATTTTAATTTGTCAAACTGCTTAATCCTACTAGGGTTGCAGGGAGGCTGAAGTCTATCTCAGCCGGCACCCTGAATTGCTCACCAATCCATCATAGGGCAACACACACACAACCATTCATACTCATCACCACAGTTACCATTTCACTACTTCACATACTAACACTCACTCACTCATTTGCCAAACAGCTTGATCTTATTCCAGTTGTGGGGTGGCTAGTCGTGGGGTGACAGCAGACACTGGGCGAAGGCGAAGGGTACACCCTGAACAGTCCGCCAGCGCAAACACATATACATCCATTCACACTCACACTTACACCTAGGGGCAATCTGAAAGAGACAGTTAGCCTAATGTGCATGTCTTTGGACTGTAGGAGAAAACCAGAGTACCCAGAGAAAACCCATGCAAGCACAGGGAGAACATACAAACTCCACACAGAAACGCCCGAGCCGAGCCCTGGACTCGAACCCAGGACCATCTTGTTGTGAGGTAGACGTGCTCACCACTATGCCACCGTGCCGCACAGATTTGTAAATAATGATTCATATTTTTAGACTGCAGTGTAAATAATTCATCCTCCAGGATAATTTGTCCAGAACCAATAGAATATTCTACTTAATAGTCAGAACTTGAAAAAATAAGTCAACTCTAAATTCTGAGCAAAGTTAATGACATGTTGATCACAATCTCTAAATCAAAGTGTTTCATATCGTAGCAGGTTTAATGGCATCATCAAAGCTAATCGTTGCCTTAGGAACCGAAATCGTAAATTGTACCCTCTCACACTCATTTGCTAAACTGCTTAAGCCTATTAAGGTCACAGGGAGGCTGGAGCCTCTCGCAGACACCCTGAACAGCTCACCAGACCATCGCAGGCCCTACACTCACACATAGGGGCAATTTGGAACAGCCAATTAGCCTAAGCACGTTTTTGGACTGTAGGAGGAAACCAGCGTCCCCAGAGGAAACCCATGCAAGCACGGGCAGAACATGCAAACTCCACACAGAAATGCCAGTCAGAGATCTGAACCCAGGACCTTCTTGCTATGAGGCTGACTAACCACCATGCTGGCCCAAATTGTATCCCTAAAAAGATACAGCACATGTTTAAGGATACCACCCCAAGGACAAGAAAAAGATTCATTAAGGATCCTTTATTTTAATGTGCAATCAGCATGCAAATTTAATTTTCTTTGTTTTTATATTTCGGAGAAAACCTATTAATAAATGCTAGAACGTTATTTGAAGTTGAGATGCATGAGATATAAAGTTCAGTGCAGAAATGTCTGCAGTTTTCAGAATTATACATATTTCATCATGAGAGAGGATTTCCCAGGCTGCCACCTACATCTATGAAGATATGCATGTAAAATTCCTATTTATTCTATATAATAAATATTGATTAACTCTGTGGTAGGAAGTCGTCCTTTCTTCTTCTGCATCCATGAAGTTAGAAGTTAATTCTCGGTGAAACTCACTTGCTGATTGCAGGTTCATCTTAGGGTAACACAACCACAACCAGTCACACTCACACATTGAGGGGCAACTGGAACAGCCAATTACCCTTATTTAATAATGCATGTTTTTGGACTGCTGGAGGAAACCGGTGCACCCCGAGGAAGTCCATGCAAGCAGAGGGAGAACATGCAAACTCTACACACAGAAGCCCTTGCCAAGCCCAGGACTCAAACCCAGGACCTTCTTGCTGAGAGGAGGACGTGCTAACAACTTCACCACTGTACCGCCAATCCATGTAGGCTAAAGCTGGTTTCACTCACTCACTATCCTATTCAATTCAATTCAATTCAATTCAATTTTATTTGTCACGTACAAAATCATACACAGTACAATATGTAGTGAAATGCTTGTTACGACTGTCCTAAAAATTGAAGAATAAAAACTATCAATATCAAGAAGAAAAGAACCATAACAATAACTATTTAAAGGACTTTATAGTTAAAGTCAATATAAATATAAAAATGTAAAAATATAAAAAAGAAAATAAAAGAAAATATATAAAATAAAAATAAAAGTATATAAAATAAAATAGAAATAAAATATAGCATACAGAAATATATATAAAATGAGGTATAAATGCAGGATAAATGCAATAAGATGAAATATAAATGCAAATATAAATACAAATATGAATGCAGTGGCAATTTTACAGTAACACTGTATGTAAAGTGTCAAGTGTCTGTAAGTGTAAAGTGACAAGTATAAAGTGACAAGTGTCTGTGTGCAACCATCAGCTGATGTGGAATGTAATGTTTATGTGTGGGGTAGAGTCTACAAAGT
Source organism: Tandanus tandanus (assembly GCA_039654325.1). Classification (NCBI taxonomy): domain Eukaryota; kingdom Metazoa; phylum Chordata; class Actinopteri; order Siluriformes; family Plotosidae; genus Tandanus; species Tandanus tandanus. The sequence goes on along the minus strand of JBCNYH010000016.1, from coordinate 18,400,749 downwards.
CCAGGTACCAGTGTTCTGGTTCAGGGCCCGAACGGCCTGCAGGAAGAAGCACCTCCTCATTCACTCAGTGTTTGCTTTCAAGGAACGGAAACGTTTCTATCCATTATTCTGTCAAGTCTGACTCTTAGTGACTCTACTACCATAGAGTTTGTTTGGTGAGGTTTTTTTCCTTGAGTAGGTTGCCAGATCTTTCCCCTGGCCTCCTTGTTTACCCAGGCTTGGGATAGCAGCTGTTCTTTGGAGAGTTGTTGCACGGCAACTGCAGCCAAGGTCGACCAAAGAAGAGGTACAAGGAACCCCTCAAGTCCAATCTGAGGTGGGCAGACTTGCCTCTCAAGCCCTTGAGGGAGCAGAACCAGTTGGTGCACCCTGACAAAAAAATGTAGCTTCTAATTTCCAGGCTGACCACTGCCAGTGCTTGTCTGCAGCCTGCGTCCGCTGTCACAGAGCAGCATCTGCCCCTGCCCCAACGAGCAAAGTCCCACGCCCCATCTGCAACCTCCTGTGCACTTCTGACCACCTGTGCACTTATGCCACAGTTGCATGGCTGGACCATTCACACTCACATTCACACCTAGGGGCAATTAGGAACAGCCAATCAGCCTAACGTGCATGTCTTTGGACTGTGGGAGGAAACTGGAGTACCTGGAGGAAACCCAGTAAGGACAGCAAAAACAAGCAAACTTCAAGTAGAAACTCCCTTGCTGACTACAGGAGTTGAACCCAGGACCTTCTTACTGTGAGGCAAGAGTGCTAACCAATACGTTGCCCATAGCTGGTGCAATCGGACTGCTAAAAGAATTTAGAGCTTAAAAAGATATTGTAAATAAAGACATTTATTGACCATCATGTTTATTTTTAATATTGTATCTGCCAAACTATGAATAGCTCTAACTGAACATTTGGCAGTGTACCATTGACAGCCCCCACATCTGATATGAATCTATTGAATCACTCATCGTGTCTATTTCACGCTTGACCATAATGCCTTTAATGAGTACAGCAGCATGGTACAATGAGCGAGAGAGAGGAGAGTGCTGGTCTCATGCTGTGAGCTTGCAGAGCTGTGAGCTGGCCCTTCATTGGCCATCGTATCTGCAAATTAACTGAATATGAAACAAGATATAAAAAGCTGCTACTGGTTCACGCTTCCCCGTCTGCTCTCAATTTAGGACTCACTCTTGCTTGCACCTTCTGACAGGTTTCACAACCTTCCCAAGTCACCACCATTCATCTACAACTTTACTTTACTTGGTTTAATCCATCCACTTGTACTTGGGGTATCTAGGGAAGTGGAAGCTTTTGATCAGCCGCGAGTCTGAAGGCTGGGATGAGGGGGATCTTATGTGCCCTCAGGCTGTGTTTGACGCCCTTGATCCTCTTGCTTTATAACCTGACACTCTAGTGTTGTACTCTTGCTGAGCCTGTTGTTTTCTTGAGCAACATGAAATCTGGGTGGTACAGTGGCTTAGTGGTTAGCATGTCTGCCTCTCTGCAAGAAGAACCTACTTTTGAGTCCCTGACTCGGGTGTTTCTGTGTGGAGATTGCATGTTGTCCCTGTGCTTGTGTGGATTTTCTCCAGGTACTCTGGTTTCCTCCCACAGTCCAAAGACATGCTTAGGCTAAGTGACTGTTCCAAATTGCCCCTAGGTGTGAGTGTGAATGGTTGTGTGTGTGTGTGTGTGTGTGTGTGTGTGTGTGTGCGTTGCTGAGATGTTCAGGGTGTACCCTGCTTGCGCTCAGTACCTCTAGTAGGATTAAGAGGTTCAGCAAATTAGTGGGAGATGATGAAATCCACTGGCTTAATAGGCTTGTCATAGCTTCACTAGAGCCCTGTTTGCCAGATGTTTCAGGGTGACCCGGGCCAGGTCTTCATGGCTGCCTTAATGGTCATGTAGGTTAAGCCCACACTATCTTTCTTTCAGACCCTGCTATCCCAGTTTCTACAACCATGGCTCTTAACGTGAGATCCAGAACTCCAAATGGTACAAAAATATATATGGGCATAGCACTTATTAATGACATTCCTTTTTGCCAGTAGTCTCTTTCAGCAGAATATTGTATCTGACTGCACTTGCTCAGGAATGTATTTAGAAGCATAATAAAGTTCAAGCTGTTGACTTACCTTTCAAATTACCCAGACTGTAAGTAAAGTACTGTGAGTAAAGAACCAGTTCTTTGCTCGCTTCGGCCAACACAACAGAGAGGCACGTACCTGCCCTTCTCTTCCAGAGAGGGACGACGACCCCATCCAGCATCAGCAGCACCAGATCAGAGCCACCCTCCGCAGAATCAACGCAAATGTTTCAAGAGACTTGTCTTGTCTTACATTAAGGCTGCCATCCATGCTGACCTTATACCTGTGTATACCATGCACCTTTCATGCACCCTTCCGTGTGTCTCTAAATGTGTGAATATGTGGATAAATGTATATGTGTTTGCATATACAGGATATATGTATGTATATGTGTCTATATTTGTACATATGTGTATGTAGGTATATGCACATATATAGCTTAGTGTGGTTACCTTAGTTGTCTTTTGTGTACGTTTTTTTTTTATAATTGCTGCTAAACTGATTTTCATCGTTCATGCAACAGTTGACAATAAAGATCTCTTTATCTCTTTATCTTAATTTTATGCATCTGTGATCCCCAAACTCTACCCCAAACAACCCCTCACCCCCCACCCCACTGGAATCTGGTCTGTTTATTTGCTAGATTTGTTGAAAGGTTGTTTCATTATTTTAAATCAGTGAATTCACAGGGCATTTCAAAATAGTTTATATGAGTTCATATATTTGTTCATGCGCTAACAGATTTGGTATTTGGTTTCTGGAGCAGGCAATCTCTTGAGAGCAGCAACAGATGTGTTGCTAAGAGATGTGCGGCACACTAACATTTATCACTTTTATATGACTACAAGCAACTGCTCTGTCCTCGACACTTGTGGTTTATACAATGGCCAATAATATATATATATATATGTATATGTACGTGTGTGTGTGTTTATGTATATATATATATATATATATATATATTTTACAGTCATTGACAAAAGTCTCGTCGCATGTGGACATTCATGTATAAAAGTCCAAATCTTGCTTTTAATTTTTCAATATGATGTAATATTTGCTACAATATTATATATTTAGTTATGAACAAAGCCAATCGATTATTTTCTTGAAAGTGAAATTAAGGTTTTGCGACAAGACTTTTGTCCAGGCAAAAACTGGAATGTTTATATTTAAGAAGCTGTAAAGATTAGAAGAAATTTCTTTACAATACTGCTGCTAGCACATATTATTCAGTTTGAACAGCCAATTAGCCTAATGTGCATGTTTGGACTGTGGGAAGAAACCAGAGTTCCTGGAAGAAACCCACGCAAGCACGGGGAGAGCATGCAAACTTCACACCGAAACACCCTCGCCAAGCCCGAGACTCGAACCCGGAACCACCAGGCCACCCTAGAATCATTCATGATTTTCTTTATTTTATATCTGCGTCTCATCAGTCCTCGTCAGCACTTTTTCAGCGTTTCTTTGTTGTGTTTGCGGCATGGTGTTGTGTACGTGTGCGTGCTACAGTATCATTTATAGCCGGTGTGTTCTTCACTTTCTATTCACGCTTCATGTTTATAGTTCTTGTTTTTACTTTCTTGATTGGTTGGCTTACATTCAAAATTAAGCAGAAGATGTAATCATGGGAAACAACTTGCCTTGGCAACAGCTCCTCCAGTTTCACTTATAGTCAGGTGTGTGCAGTTACCTCAAACACTTTAAAACGAAAAACGCATTGAAGTAAAAAAAAAAAAAAAGACAGAGAAATCCCACAAATGTTCACTACATGAATTAAAATGTGCAGACTGCCCACTGTGAAGACTGTTGTTCTCTCTCTCTTCCTCTCTCGCTCTCTCTTTCCTCCCACTCTGTTAAATGGAATCCTATTTTCAGCTTTTTAGAGTAAAAGGAATTCCTGAATGCAGGTTTCATGCAAACTAGCAAACATTTTGTTTTCAGTGTTGACCTAACAAGGTAAAGTCTTTTCTGTTTTTTTCGGAGAATAAACTAACATATAATCGGAAGACATTTTAGATGCTGGTGTCTCTTTAAAGGTCAGATATTGTACTCATTTTCAGACCTTAATTTTTCATTTAGGACACCAGTAAACCACCAAGGTCTGATTCCTAATCCAAAAAACTCCTGAAGCAGAAAGCTGCTTCCTCATCTTCCCCTGAAACACTGACTGGATGGCCTGTTTGGCTTGCTCCTCCCATTTATGGTCTTTCCATTGTCTGTGCCTACTTTGCTCTGATTGGTTGCCTGAAAGAGCCACATTCAGTGCGCTGGGAGAGAGACCGGGATGGGTGGAGATACTGTTGTGCAGTGGGGGAAGGCCAGCAAATCAGAAGACCCAGTGAAACATGATGCAGTAGTGTGCCAAAATAAAAAAGATGTGTTTACAAACAGCCCAGATGGAAAATTTATTATGTGCTAATCTCGTTAGTTTGGCATCGTCTAACACGGCGAGTTATTAAAAATGATAAGAATTGGATTCTTTTATTTACAATCTGGAAGTATCACTGTGTCTGAATTTTAGACATTCTATAGCTGACCACAGGAAACTCTGGGTTAACATAAATTTAGTCACTTCCAGTTCTGTGAGTAAGAACAGCAGTTTCCTTTTGTGTATTTAGTGGTAAAAAATCAGTCAACTCATGCTGGGTGTCAAAGTATATGATGTGAGGGTTTAGAGGTTAAATTCTTGTTTTGTGAGGCAGGATGTATGTTGTTCTATAGATATTGTTACTCCTTGCATATCATGTAAAACATATGTCCTGTGACATGTGATATAGTCTAGATCCACCACGGGGTCCCCTAGTGGCACAAGACATGCGTAGGTGTGGCCTGAAGATAGCAAAATGGACATGCAAAACAATAAAACTGGGAGTGAAATGACAGATGAGGCCCACTTTGTCTGGTTGCTAGGAGAAGGTGGTTTGGATTGACTTTAGTGAAGCCCATGGCCATGATGCAAGATCACATGTGTTTGTACTTATTTTGTTTTACTTTATTAAATTACTAATTGGAGAACTGTTCAAAATTTGCTTGGTCTTTCACACATCAACGAACATGAGGAACCGGTGAGGCCTAGAGAAGATGGTTCCTTACAGATTCAACACTGTGACAACATTTTTGGGTTAAATAAAGTGGGAAAAGCATCATATCTCCACTTTCAAGCTCTACAACCAAGACTTATCCTTTAATATTCTTTTTTTTTTTTTTTAAAGCAAAACAAAATGATGACTTGTTTCAATTTATACTTTCTTCTTGAGGCATGGTGGTGTAATGGTTAGCATGTCCACCTAACAGTGATTAGCACTTCCGTCTCCCAGGCTCGGGCATTTCTGTGTGGAGTTTGCATGTTCCCCCATACTTGTGTGGGTTTCCTCCAGGTACTCCGGCTTCCTCCGACAATCCAAAGACATGCCTATTAGGCTGATTGGCTGTTCCAAATTACCCCAAGTGTGAGTGTCAATGGATGTGCATGCGTGTTGGCCTGCGATGGTCTGGCGAGCTGTTCAGGGTGTACTCAGCCTTCGCCCAGGGTCGGCTGAGATCATGTTACATCTAATGGGCTTTTAACTGACCCATGTAGGTCTATTAAAATCACTTTATGCATTTAAACACTACAAGTGCTAGTACAACTGACAAAAACTCTCAGATGAATGGGCCAAATATTCCCATCACATCCAATTTTTATGCTTCTTCTATCTCAGTCGGTATGTTTTCCACTCACAAGTAGAGCAGAAAACAGCATGTTTTCCCAGGTGTCACTATGACTACAGTGGTGCTGCTATGCATATTCGACTCAGTATTTTAATTGCTGTACTTAATTCTAATAGCACTATTATGTATTAAGTTTTTAGACCAAACAAGCACGGGGTTACTTTGTTAAATGAACTCCATTTCATATGCCACATTGAATGTTAAATAGTGAAAAAAGAATTGCAAAGAAAAATAATTTATCAATTAGTTCTTTTACATTAAACCTGAGCATTAATTAAATATTGTGGGATTTTATGTAGTATGTCTTGCATGAAAAATTAAATTGGATTAGACTACGCGTAATTTAAATTCAGCCTCCGCAGTAAACATATATTATGTATTCTCTGTGTCCTAAATCCATTCTAAGGATCTCTCATGGTTACACAATTAGATCCTGGTGTTGTGTTCAAAAATAATCACATTGTGCTATTGATGCATAGTTCAACCAAACAGCGAAAAGCAAATCTATTCATGCTGAAACAAGTAAATCGCATCACTGCTGTGAAAGTTTAGGGAAAAAATAGTGTTACATAACAGTTGACACCATTTTGTATTCATCCATCCATCCATTCATCCATCCATCCATCCATACCATCAGGGGAAGCTGGATTCACACTCACATTTACATCTACCGGCAATTTAGAGTAGCAAGTTGACCTAAAGTGCATGTCTGTTGACTGTCGGAGGAAACCGGAAAACAATAAGTAAACCCATGAAAGCTCTGGAAGAACAACAACCTCCACTCAGAAAGGCTTAAGTAAGCCACAGGCTTTGAATCCAGAAACTATTCGCTGTGAAACGACACTCATTTTAAACGCCTTTATGTGTTTACTGTGGGAGGTTAATATGTCCGCCTCATAGTAAACATCACCATTTTTCTTTTACTCTTGAAATTGTATACCTTCTTCTGCTTCCTAACACTTGATCTCAGACTTTCTACGAAAGATCGTTTCTCTAGTCACCTGGTCATGTTATTGTAAGCAGACACAGAACCAAAACAAGATGTAAAACAAGTGAATAACAGATACTTAGCCCATGAGTTGGGGTGGGTTCATGTGGAAATCTTTGCATTTAGCCAAAAATAATCTAATTAAAGATAAAACACACTCATGGATGTGCACCTTTAAAGTAAAATGTACCACAGCTTGCCGTTCTCTACATTCATTCATTCATTTTCTGAACCGCTTAATCCTAATTCGGGTCGCGGGGAGGCTGGCGCCCATCTCAGCCAACCCTGGGCGAGGGCAGAGTACACCCTGGACAGCTCGCCAGGCCATCGCAAGGCAGAACTCGCTGACGGCAATGCAGCCTACTCTTTTCAAAAGTCAGCAATGGTTCTTTTACACGCCTCTCACCACAGACAGTGAGAGACATGGCTGGCTTTTGATATCCCAGTTAGCTGCACTGGGGGACAGCAGTGACAACCCGGTGATAGTGGGGCCTGAACCCCCGACCTTCGGATCAGTTATCCGGGACCCTACCACCGGGCCACCACTGCCTTCGTTCTCTACAGATTTAATTTAAATTTAATTCAAATGTATTTCTATTATTCCTTAAACAAGACTAAATTCCTTAAATACTGTACAACTAGACTTAAATTAGGTGCCTAATGAGCAGCCCAGAGCCAACAGTCGTATGTGAATAAACTGTTACATAGAGAGGAACCAGAATAAAGGGGGAAACATGCATCCATTTTTCTCGAGTGGGGTGGGGTGGGGGGTGGATTTTACTAATATTATCTACTGAGACTTGATCATATAAACACCGAAAGTGAGTCAACAAACTGGAATAGAGGATCAGGATAAATCAAACAGAGGAGATATTGAAGGAGAGAAAACCAGTAGCAGTAGAGGCTGGAGTGCATGTACAGCTTAAGAGAGAGAGAGAGAGAGAGAGAGAGAGAGAGAGAGAGAGAGAGCAGGGATTCCTGTAGGTTAACATAACACACTCACTCATTTGCCGAACCCCTCAATCCTACGAGGGTCACATGGAGGCTGGTGCCTATCTCAGTCGATTCTTGACGAAGGCAAGGTACACCCTAAGCAGCTCGCCAGAGCATCGCATGACAACACACACACAACCATTCTCACTCACACCTAGGGGCAATCCGGAACAGCCAATTATCCTAATGTGCATGTCTTTAGATGTGGGAGGAAACCGGAGTCCCTGCAGGAAACACATGCAAGCATGGGGGAGAACACACACAAACGTCCGAGCTCAGGAATCGAACCCAGGACCTTCTTGCCGTGAGGCGGACGTGCCAACCACTACACCACCATGCCACACTAATGTAGCACAGCATAAGTTCAAACAAACATAAAAAATGGAGAGACGAATGTATCATCAGTCGTGATACTAAACAATCCAACTGACCTTAATTTGCTTTTGTATTGTAATGTATGCATATAAAAATGATCTTGTCTTAATTAAGACTGGACCTGACTCCTAACACACTAATTGGATGTCATATCCTATTCTGTAGCTGGAGGAATAGCCAAGTGCATCGACATCATCATCATCATCATCATCATCATCATGCCACAACTATAGAACACTTCCTTCACCATATACTGAACAAAAGACATCTATATTTTTCCTTTCAAAAGCAGACGTAGGTATCATTCATTTATTCATTTCCCGAACTGTTTAATCCTCACTAGCCCCTAGTGCATGTTTTTGGACTGTGGGAGAAAACCAGGGTCCACAGAGGAAACCCACACAAGCACAAGGAGAACATGCAAACTCCACACAGAGATGCCTTCGCTGAGCCCAGGACTCGAACCCAGGACCTTCTTGCTGTAAGGCGGACGCGCTAACCACGACGCCACCGTGCCCCCGTTTTCCGAACTGTTTCCTTCTATTAGGGTTGCAGGGAGGCTGGAGCCTATCTTAGCCGACTCTGGGCTAAGGCAAGGTACACCCTGAACAACTCAGCAGTCCATCAGGGAGCCAAAACACACACAACCATTCACCCTCACACCCAGACCTAGGGGCAATTTGGAACAGCTAGTTACCCTAACGTGTATGTCTTGGGACTGTGGGAGGAAACCGGAGTACCCAGAGGAAACCCACGCAAGCACCGGGAGAACATGCAAACCACACAGAAACACCCTTGCTGAGCCCAGGAGTTGAACCCAGGACCTTCTTGCTGTGAGAAGGATGTGCTAACTACTCCACCACCATTCCATTTCACTAAACAGAAATACAACCATTTCAGAAAAGCAAGATTTAAAGAATGCTGAATGCTGATTTCATTTGTGTCCTTGGACACCAATATCAAGCAGCTATAACTGATAAATGTGTGACCAGTGGTGTAGTGGCTAGGGTGCTGGGCTTATGACGGAGAGGACAAGTGTATCTCTGTCCACCCAGCAGTATAAATGGGTACCAATAGAAATAGGTAACCTGTGATGGACTAGCGTCCCATCCAGGAGGAGTTGAACTCTAGTCACTTCATGTTACAGAAACTGGGATAAGCGCCAGCCCTGATGAGCCGCTAATCTCGGGTGTAAAAGCCCAACAGACCTTACTTAAAAATAGCCATCGTTTGCATTCTGAAGTGCACTGTATCTTCTTCACACACAGACTGAGGCTGTCAAACGTTATCCCATTCATCCATAAGAGCTGTGCCGAGTTCACGGATATTCGTGGGGGCAGGAACACTCTGCTGTACCCGTAGGTCCATAACATCCCAGCGACGCTCAGTGGGGAGTACAAAAGCGGCTTATTACTAAAAAAATGAACAATTAAAGCTGTAACAATTTGGCAAATTGACATCCCAGCTTGCAACAACCCAATTAGCCTCTCCCTCTCAGCTTGGGCCATCTGTAGCATTGTGATATGTGACAGTTTTTGGGAGGCCTTTTACTGTCCCCAACATTAGGTAAATGTGCATATGTAGCGATGAAAATGCTCAGGCACAGCTGTCTGTTAAGTGGATTATGTTGTACGGGGCTTTACCCATGAGTAATCAGATGTTCTTTTGTTCATTTCCAAAACATGATCAAGGCTCGGCTGTGGACAAAATGACAGTGAAACTCAACACAAATCCTTGCTTGGTTGACTGATCCCCACCTGTTTATTCACTCTGTTTTTGAAGATATCTTGTTTTTGGAACTTGTCATTGTCATTCTGAGTATTGGATTGTGATTTGCAGCCCCAACCTCTCGTTCCTCTGCTTCACTCTATTGTGACAGACAGCATCAACCACACGTCTTGACACAGGTAAACAAATGCTATATACTACGGGAGGTTAATCTCCATTATTGAGGTTAATGACAGACATCTTGTTCTTCGGATCGTCCTGTGTTTTAATGTATTATTTACTGAAATAAACAGCAACATAGTGCTCAGTGGGCGCAGTGATGATGGTTGATGGATGTTGTCACAAGCTTCAAAGTGCTGAGTTGGTGGCATCTCAGGAAAATAGGACATGGCAGATGCTGGTTTTTGCAACAAAGCCAGGGACATAGCAGGTTTTTACAAAAGAGATATTTGGCTTGGGGCAGCATGGTGACATCATTGTTAGCACATCCACTTCACAGCAAGGAGGTCCTAGGTTCGAGGCCCGGGTTCGGGTGTTTTTATTTGGAGAATGCATGTTTTCCCTGTGCTTGTGCAGGTTTTCTCCGGGGGCCCTTTTCAGAAAGCAAGTTTAATAAATTCTGAGTCAAAACCTGAACTCTAGGTTGACCAAGTCTGAGCTGTCAAACTCGGTTTCAGAACAAGTGTGAACAGCTAGTTCAATCAACTCTGAGTCAAAGTTACTCTGAGTGAAGGCCGTGCATAAGGATATAAAAAGCCCTCATCAATGGAATGCAGATAACGTGATTCTTCATGGCAGCAGGTGAAAAAAAGCCCCGATCCTCCTACTTCTCCCTAGTGGAAATATTAATCATTGCATATGCAAAAAGTGAGCATTTTTTTTATTTTTTTTTATTTTTTTTTTTAAATAATACTTCGGCAGCAGCAAAAGAGCGAGAGCTCGTGTGGCAGAAAACTCCTGACCGAGTCAATGCTTGAGTAAAAAATTCATTCAACATTTATATCCTATATGTGCGTTTGAGCGCACAGGTGCAACCCAACAGGCACAGAACGGACTTGGCAGCAACTAGGGATGAAATGCTTTCTGGAGATTCAGAGAGACACAGAGAGGATGTATATAGTGAACTATCTTGACACTGTACGTACAGTATGTGTCAGGGAGAACTGTGGTTAGGGAGTTGTGCTTTGCATATGTGATTTGTGCTTTTATGCCAACAAAAATATCTGTAATCCCAGTGCTACTGCTAATGGCACCATGTGGAATGAAAGCTTTTTACTACTGAAACAAATCATTTTAATCTTTAAAGTTAAATTGGGTCTGTGACTTGGGAACACTACAAACATGTATAGTAGTCGTTTCAGTGCACATTTCTGACAGCCCAACAGACAGTTGCCTTGGACACATGCTCTGCATCAATGATATTGTACAAAAAACTGCCGTTGGCAAAATAACGGAGTGCAATACAGAGAATTTGCTCGGCAACGATGTGAGGGCTGAGAATATTGTTAAGATAAATTACTGATGGTGCAGAGAAACGGAAACGCTCCAGCAGGTACTCATCAGGGAATGATAAAACATCCAAAAGATAATCCTCTCCCGGTGGAGATTTCTGCGGAGTATTCGAGCTTCGACATCAACTGGCTCTTCGAGAAACGGACACGCCCTGTCTGCCACTGCCTTTAGTATGCAGGCTTCAACTTAAGAGCAGGGGAAACTCAGGGTTAGTTGAACAGCGAGCAGGTTAGTTTCACGGAGTATGCTGCCCGGGTAACTGACTCAGAGTTACGCTGAACTGGCTTTGTGAAACCGAAAAACCAGTGTTTCCCTCATCTCAGGGTTGACTAACTCTTCTTAACTGTTGCTTTCTGAACCGGGCCCCATGTTCTCCCGTTTCCTCCCACAGGACCTCCCAGGACATGCACGTTAGTCTAACTGACTGTTCCAATTACCTGTGAGTGTGAATGGCATTCTGTGTGTGTTGGCCCTATGATGGTCTGGCGAGATCTTCAGGGTGTACCATGCCTTCACCCAGTGACGGCTGAGATAGCCTCCAGCCTTCCTGCATTGCTTGCAGAGCCAACACACACGCAGCCATTCACTCTCATACCCACATCTAGGAACAATTCGAAAAAGCCATTTAGCCAAATTAGCATATCTTTGGACTTTGCTAGGAAACCGGAGTACCTGGAGGAAACCCATGCAAGCACCATGAGAACATGCAAACTTTAGACTGAAACACTCTCACTGAGCCCGGGACTCAAACCCAGGACCTTCTTGCTGTAAGGCAGACATGCTAACCACTGCACCACAGTCCCACCCTATTTACCAATATGTCTGACAAAATATTAAAACATTATTGTCAGAGTTTCTGTTAAGGACAAATCTATATTAACTTCTGACTCAAAAGTTCTACATCACTGTTGTTGAATGATCTGTTTCAGTATTTCATATGAAGTAATAAATCATGGACTCAATCTTGGTGAGATTAATGATCTCAGCTGGAGGGCTACACCATCTGGTTGGGATGTATGTATGTAGCTCTGGATGCGGTCTGTCTGTGTGTAAGTGAGCATGCACTGCTTCTCAGATTGATATCTCAACCTTGAGAGTGTCAGACCAGGAAAATAGGATTGAGTCGTGCTCAAGAGTGCCCATGGCAGGAAGTACTAACACTACATAGTTTATTAATATGATATGACCAAGGAAAGCTTGGAATATATGATTTACCTGACCATTTGGTTACTGTCTCTGAATTTTGTTGCGTAATGACAGCAGTGCTGGATGGATCTTTTGTGTACAGTGACTGAAGAGTGATGCATTTTCATTTCTTTATTTTGCTTCCCATATATGTGCATCTCACAGATACAAACCTGCAGCCGTGCACAAATCTCCAGAATGTTCTTATTCATTAAAACAGTTGCCCACATCCATATGCTTCTGTTAATTAACTGAGATCTTAATTCAGGCTCAGGAAGCTTTATTTAAGGTTGTGTGATAGTGTTTTTAATTATCTCACTCAGTCACTCACTCATTTGCTGAACCGCTCAATCCTACTATTATCTCATGGATGAAAGGCTGGTACACCCCGAACAGCTCGAAAGACCATCGCAGGGCCAACACACGCACACAACCATTCACACCCACATCGACACCGACAGGCAATTTGAAACAGTCAGTTAGCCTAATGTGCATGTCTTTGGACTGTAGGAGGAAACCAGAGGACCCAGAGGAAACCCATGCAAGCACAGGCAGAACAAGCAAACTACACAGCAACACCCGAGCCTGGGACTCAAACCCAGGACCTTCTTGCTGTGAGGTGGACATGCTTAAAACCATGCCACCATGTAGCCAATATTTATCTGTATTTGCCCAAATGGCTACAGAAATGATGTGAGGGCAAAAAATGTTAAAGCTTCCTAGTCTGTCTGGAAGGTCCTCATTATTTCCTGTATATCAGTAAAGTACAACAGCCAAAACTTTGATCCAACTGAAAAAGTTAGACTAGGAAAAGGAAATCTGAGAGAAGAACCCTGTTTGCCACTTTTACTGTCATCACATGAGACACACAAAATTATTTATGACAAAAAAAGCTGTCTTATAAATATAAATATAGCTTTTCAACTTTATACTGTATGAAAGGAATAAAATGTAGGCTTTGGAGACACGGTGCTGTCATTTTGATTTATTTTTCATCCTTTTTCAATGTCTTTTTTGTGGCAGGTCTTACAAACTCACTGCAACATAAACAACCCTTTTTAACATCTTTAACACACAGGTGAAACCACTCAGTAATTACCCGCTCATTTTCTGTTACATCTTTTTTGCTGTTCATATCCGTGTTTACCCACACTCTCCCTGAAACAAGAAGTTACTTTTATCACTCTAAAATGGAAAACCTTCCAAAAACTACACATAGCATACTAAAGCATTTTGGATTAGTATATACTACTCTGGGGGCAGCCGTGGCCCAATGGTTGGGGGGGGGGAGTGAGCTGCTCCTTCCCTTCCTCCACCTTCATGTCTGAAGTGCCCTTGAGCAACGCAAACCCCCAACTACTCTCCGGGAACCCCAGTGTGTGGCAGCCCACTGCTCCGAGTGTGTGTGTGCTCACTTTGGATGGGTTAAATGCAGAGGCAATAATTTTCCTTGTGGGATTAATACAGTTTATCAAAAAAAATACAATAAAAAAAATTGGAATAGCACAATCTGATTCATGCGCTAGCAAAGAATTCAAAAACATTACGCTGTGTGGAAAATGCTGGACACTCACAGCTTGTCACAGGCGGTATCATTATTGGCATGCTTTAAAATGGATAAAGAAACTATAAAATCCCATTTTGAATTTTTCTTGCGTTCCTGTGTGGTAAATACTGAAAATTGAATGAGTGTAAGAACACACCCACAGAGCATGGTTTACTTACAGGTGTGTAATATGTACGAAATGAGTCAATTTAAAAGATGCTGTTAGCTACACAGCACATAGTTCGGCTGAAAACGCAGGGCTTTCCAGCCTCTGTCATGGTTAAAATATGTAAATAATATGTAAATAAACCATAAAAATCTCATTTTAGTTTGCTTTTCCTTGTGTTTCTGTGTAGTGTATATATTAAAACTCTAAAAAAAGGGTTTAAAGAGATACAGTTACACAAGGCTTATGTACCAGCCCAATTAAACGCATGGGGTTTATCTGAATTTGTTATGTTTAATATTTGTGTGTGTGTGTGTGTGTGTGTGTGTGTGTGTGTGTGTGTGTGTGTGTGTGTGTGTGTGTGTTCCCATGTAGTGTATACTAAAACAATTATCTTGGTGGATGTCGCTGAATTGAATAGTCCCCTCATTGGGGTTGATATTTAGCAACATCTACCTCGCTAATATTAAATAATTATGCTTTTTATTAATTTATTATAAAGTTACGTTTAATGCTCTAAGATATTTGTAAGACAAGTTTGTTCCAGATCTCCCTTATACCTGCTAAAACAGTAATTTCTTCACCATCTTCTCTTTTTTTATTGGATTAATAAAAATAAAAATGAAGCAAATTAGCTTGCGATTGTACCGAACCTTGAAATCCTGTCTTGCTAACTTTTCTCACTCACTCACTTGCCAAGCAGTTTAATCCTTCTAGGGTTAGCGGGAGGCTGGAGCCTATCTCCGCTGACATTGGGTGAAGGCGGGGTGCACCCTGAGCAGCTCGCCGGGCCATCGCAGGGCAACACACAAACAACCATTCACACTCACACTCCCACCTAGGGGTAAATTGGAACAGCAAATTAGCCTAATGGGCATGCCTTTAGACTGTGGAAGGAAACCGGAGTACCTGGAGGAAACCCACCCAAGTATGAACAAATGCAAACATGCAAATTCCACACAAATGCTTTCACCAAGCCCAGAACTCAAATCCAGGACCTTGTTGCTGTGAGGCTAATGAGCTAACCACTATGTCACCGTGCCACCCATGCTAGCTTTTCCCTCCTACAGTATACTATTCTTGCTTAGTTACTTTTTTCCCTGCATGTCTTGATGTCTCTGTGTCTCCTCTCTCTTTTTTAAAGTTCATGTAAAATAGGTCAGGCTGCTGACTGGATTCCAGGTAACAGAGCGAGATCTAATCTGATTCACCATGACTGATACATCAGTCATTTTACTTCATTCCGTTCGCCATATGAACCTTGCATTGATGTCGATAAATCTTTCAATTTCCAGAGAGATTTCCGTTGCAGTGCTAACCTATATTCTGCTTCAGTAGTTAATTTATCAGAGCGCATGGTTGAGTAGTGGCACGGGGACTGAGCTAAAATTATTCAGTGTTGAAAGGCTGGCAGCTAAAGATTCTAATTGCATGTAAGATCTGAACTTGATGTGTCTCAATTTACCCAGAATTCTTCCCCATAAGCTGACTATACATACTGTCGCTGAAGCCATGCTGGTAAAGGCATCTAAAATTCAAATAACGCCGTTGGAATGGGAGAATTTTAGAATCGGTCTGTGCCGTTTTCTGTCCACAAGTTAATTTTGACACATTTTAATAAAAAAAAAAAAATTTTCTCCAACCGCGAATACAAGCGGCTGAAATGAGCTTCCTTCGCAGGGTGGCAGGGCCCTTATCCCTTAGAGATAGGGTGAGAAGTTCTGTCATCCGGGAGGAGCTCAGAGTAGAACCGCTGCTCCTTCACATTGAGAGGAGCCAGTTGAGGTGGATCGGGCATCTAATTAGAATGCCTCCCGAATGCCTACCTGGTGTGGTGTTTCGGGCACGTTCAACCGGGAAGAGACCTCGGGGCCGACCCAGAACACGCTGGAGGTACTACGTCTCTTGGCTGGTCTGGGAACGCCTTGGCGTCCCCCCAGAAGAGCTGGAGGAAGTGGCTGGGGAGAGGGACGTCTGGACCTCA
>JBCNYH010000016.1:18291124-18303003 GCA_039654325.1 Tandanus tandanus | reverse complement strand
ATTTTCGGGGTAGGGCTTATTTTGGACCGTTCTGCAGAAGTAAGGGTAGGTCTTATTATCGGGGAAACACGGTATCAGTGTTATGACATTCCATTAATGATCAGGGACACAAAAAAAGGGTTAAAATCCTGTGAGCGAGCAAAACTAATTTTCACCTCAGATTTTTAAGAAATCTCCAAATATCTGACAAAAAAGGTTCCCCTTGATTAAAAAGAGTTCTGTGCCTGCATACCTCATCGCAGCTCTCGACGGCCTCCTGCCACTGCTGCAGTTTGAGTTTACAGGCTGCTGTGTTGAGGATGCAGCTCAGAGCTGTGGGCTCCAGCCTCTTCTGTGAGCTTTCATCATCCAGAGTACTGCCACACAACTCTAAATACCTGCATCACAGTTCAGAGGAGAAAAAAGATTATTTTTTACAATATTTTCGGGTAAATTATAGGAAAGTGTGAGATTTAAATATCGTAAACCGGCAGGTTGAGGACTGATGGTTACCTAAGAGCTTTAGAGTACTTCGTCACAGCAGCAGACCAGTTCTGGGCTTTAAAAAAGTTGTTCCCGATATTTTTGATATCCTCCGCCACAGATAAGACCTTATCAACCTGAAATATAATTATGAATCGGAACAAATCATAAATCAGCCATTATAATTTTCTTTAAAGGAATAAAACTAATTATTTGTTAATGAATCCAGAGTCTACTCTGAGATACGGCCCTCACCAAGACCTGTACTTTATTTCCTATATGCAAAGATTAGATATTAAAAGAAAAACTCACATCATTAAAGTTGACGTCCGAGTCCTCTGGGAAGTCTGGGTGCACGTCTCCGGAGCCGTCATTAGAAGCCACGCCCCAATCATCACCTGCTTTATGCTCTCCACAGTCAGCGATTATACATGGCTGAGAGAGAGATGGAGACAGACAAAGAGGGAGGGAGACGGAGGAAGAGGAACAGACAGAGGTGGAGGGAGCGAGCAAGAGAGAGAGACAGAGACGGATGGGAGAGATAGAGACAGGGGAGGGAAAGAGAGAATGAGACAGCGAGATAGACAGAGATGGAGGAGAGGGACATAGACGAACAGGGTGGGAGAGAGACAGGGCAAGACAGTGGCAGAGAGACAGACGGGGAGAGAGAGATGTTGAGAGAGAGAGGGAAAGACAGACAGGGAGACAGTGTGGGCAGGGGGAGGGAGACAGTGTGGGCGGGGGGGGGAGACAGGCAGAGACGAAGAGAGACAGACGGGGAGAGAAGGAGAGAGAGAGGATAAAATTAGTCTCTGTGTCACAGGCAGCTATTATTAAACTGTTCTAAATCACATTAAACGCTCAGCCCCTGTCAAAGCGCTCACAGGTGATCTAACACCTCTCACACTTTCACTGTAATACATATTAAATCACGAGGAAGGAGGACGACATGCTCTCACGAATTTAAAGATAATTTCCAGATCACAAAAGAGAAACTTACTCCGGTTTCCTTCCACAGTCCAAAGACATGTACGTTAGGCGCACTGGCTGCTCCAAATTGCCCCTAGGTGTGAGTGGGAGTGTGAATGGTTTTGTGTGTGTTGGCTGCGTCCCATTTTCAGCTGTAATTTTCACATAGGCAGAAAGTCCTGCTCCTTTCGTTCATAGCCAGAACTGTGACCACTGAGGCTGAGAAGTGTGTAGCGTTAGCCACTCAACGTTTTGAATACGTCATCCAGGTTGGCATACTTCATTGTGTGAACAGGTTTACGCAATCAAAATATCAAGTACACCGTACATACATATTGTTAGGGCTGATTGGTGCAAGTACATGAATTTTGACACAGTGACTCTTTAGCCTCTATAGTGGTGTGTGGTAAATTTCCCAGTAATGCAGCTCGGTCACTTTAGAGCATTAGCTATCATGGACACACTCGCTCATCCACTGGTTATAGGGTGACATTACTTTATTTAACCACCAAAAATGTGCAGGTGGGGTTGTGTCTTGATGAGCCTCACCTTGACTGGATGATCTTCCTCGGTGTCGATGGCCTCCAGCATCTTGACCACGCCCATGCCCTTGAGCACCTGCCCGAACACCACGTGCTTGCTATCCAGGTGGGGTGTGGGCACAGTGGTGATGAAGAATTGTGAGCCGTTGGTGTTGGGGCCGGCGTTAGCCATGCTGAGCAGACCTTCTTTATCATGCTAAAAACATATATACATGTTATATAAAAGGCAAAAAAACCTAAAATCAATACACAGTAGTGTGCAGTGAAGATTATACACCACCATTTTTTGTCTAAAAGGGCTCCTAATAAAAAGAAGTAAACAAATTACTTCTCTATAATTTTTGGTGAAAATGTATTGAACAATGCTATTGTAGGTAATGAGAACCAAAAAAAAACATTCCGACAAGTGTATTGAGGTAAAAGGATGGCTAATAAACAAAAACACTGAAAATACCAATTTTTCAGATAAATGAAAGGTGTTGCAAATTTTATTTTTTTGACTTTTGCATAGCATGAATGAACTTCACACCATATGGAATGGTTTAGCGAGTGAAGAAATTAAAAAAAATAAAGCAATGATGATACTTAACAAAATAAAGATAAATCAGAAACCAAGTGCTATTCAAGTATTTATTTCATGTAATATTGGCTCATATTGATGAGAATAAGTAAACAAACAACAAAATATAGTAAAAACAAAAATAACAGTCTTTTTTTTTGAGGAAAAAAAGTCAATATTTAGTGTGGCCCCCCTTTACTTTGATTACAGCATTTAACCTTTCAGGCATAGTGTTCACATACTTTTTAATTTCTTCATTTGCTAAACCATTCCATATGGTTTGAAGTTCCTTCATGCTATGCAAAAGTTTAAAAAATATATTTTTTTTTACATTTTTCTAAAAAATTGGTATTTTCAGTGTTTTTGTTTATTAGCCATACTTTTACCTCAATACACTTGTCGGAATGATTTTTTTGGATCTCATTGCCTACAATAGCATCGTAGGCAATGAGAACCCAAAGAATCATTCCGACAAGTGTATTGAGGTACAACCGCCTTGCAGCAAGATGGTACTGGGTTTGAATCCCAGTCTCGGGCATTTCTGTGTAGAGTTCACGTTTTCCCTGTACTTGTGTGGGTTTCTTCCGGGTACTCTGGTTTCCTCCCACAGTCCAAAGACATGCATATTACACTAACTGGCCGTTCCAAATTGCCCTGAGGTGGAAGTGTGAATGGTTGCGTGTGTTGTCCTAGCGAGCTGATCAGGGTGTACCCCTCCTTCGCCTAATGTCAGCTGAGATATTCTCCAGCCTCCCTGCGATCCTAATAGGATTAAGTGGTTCAGAAAGTGAGTGAGTGAGTGGAAACCAAAATTAATCAATATTCTGTGCTTAAAAAAAATTAGGAAAATGAAAACGTAAAGATTTTTTTACGAACAGAGTAATGCAGAGGAGAAAAAAGCTGCATGAAAACTTATGACAGCATCATTTTTTAATGTGACGTTACAAATAATGTATTATTAAAATTCTTTTTCATTCTATATATTTGCTGTATATATAAAAGAGAGAGAGAGGGCAGCTAACAAATAATCCACATTACGGAGAGGATGTGTGTATGTGGGTGTGTGTTACCTTTGTTCTGTTAGCAGAATAAAATCAATATAATGCAAAAATGATAACATGTACGGCTGTTGTATACAGCGTATAATATTTACATTAAACTCTGCCTCTTTTTTTTTTTTTTTTACAAGCTACATGCACCATTTCACCTTATAGTGGAAGTTTTCATCCTCAAACTTGTCCCCATAGATGCTCTCTCCTCCTGTACCGTTCTGATTCGAGAAATCTCCTCCCTGCACCATGAACTTCTTGATGACTGGAAGAACAGAAAACTCAAAGCCGTCACAAAGAAAGAATATAGATGATGGGATGCTGATTCAGTGCTCTTTAACATCTGTTCAAAAGAACACAGCAAACACTTCCTGCAGCCGAAGGACATGTACGTACTGCGGTGAAAAGGACATCCCTTGAAGTGCAGGGGTTTCCCGGTGCTTTTGCCAATTCCCTTCTCGCCGGTGCACAGGGCGCGGAAATTCTCAGCCGTTTTAGGGACGACGTCAGCGAAGAGCTCGAAGACGATCCGGCCCGCTAGAAGGACAAAACACAAATACAGAGTCAGTGTATATCAACTGAAATGTTCATTCATTCACCGAACCGTTTAATTCATACTAGGGTCGCAGGGAGCCGACTCTGGACGACGGCGGGTTACACCCTAATCAACTCACTAGACCATCATGTTTTGTCATTATTTAAAGCCTAGTGATATAAAGAATACAAAGCTCTGAGGGTGGGACATCCCAGGGTGGTAAGCGCCCCTTTCTGTGACATCACCGGTGGGACATAGTCTGGTCACCATTGGAGCAAGTAAGCTTTCTGCCTGTTACATGTGACATCCCACAATAATTAACCTCAGCACTCTGCACTTCCTTAACTGTTTTCTTCCCATGGCAAGCTTAATCTTTTAATTCAATTCAATTCAATTTTATTTGTCTTTTTATTTTAATAACAATCTCAACTTTTTTCTGTAGGCCTGTAAAAATTATTAAAATCCCATTAATAGTATAATCTAGAAATAAATAAGTATTAATAGTATAATCTAGAAATAAATAAGTATTAATAGCATAATCCAGCCAAGAGGTGGGCTGTGTCCCAAATAGTGCTCTTAACTCCACCCACCATATTGCTAGGGTGCTTATTTAAGTACCCTACCCCACCTACTGCAAGGCATTGTGGGATATTGAGAGTTCCCCCAATGTGGTCCGTTATGCTTTGGGACGTAAAGATAGGTTGACAAAGCATCCCCCTGTAGTCCACTACCTAGGGAGCATGGTGTGATTTGGGAGACAGCCCATGTTAAACGGTGTGCAGTAGTTAGATTTTAAGCTAAATGGCTTGTTCTGTACCGACCAGATATAAATATAAGGGGGTGAAGAGAGGGAAAGTGGAACGTAGATAAATATCTGGGCATTTTGAGGATTAGAAATAAATCAGAAAACTGTGTGTGTGTGTGTGCCGCATGCTAACAGGACAATGGTGAGTTGAAGTAAATTTTAATAAAGCTAGTTTTATGAAGTCCAAAAGAAATGCCTTTACCTTTTTCACCGCCGTTTTCTACATCGAAGAAAACCTTCGGGTTCTCCTCGTTGCCGGGTTTGGACACTGGAGTCGGGTTTGACATTTTTCTACCTTGTTTTGTTGAAGTTCCTCGGCTCCAGAATGAACTGGAAGCTTCTTTTCCCACGAGGAACTTTAGATTAAAGCGCGCTCGCGCGTGTGTGTGGCGCCCTCTAGTGTTGCGGAGCGACTTCATATGAGTGGATTAGAAGCCAGAGTCTCAGTAGGTCTCAGGATCTGGTCAAAAATGGCTAAGGCACAGTACCAGTCAAAAGTCTGGACACCCCTGGGGTTTTAGTTAGAATGAGTGGGTGTGTCCAGACTTTTGACTGGTACTGTATGTTATAGCAGATGTTGTAAACAGTTGTTCTCCCACCAGGCTCGGTTTTTGTCTTCTCCGGAATTTATGCTGCAATCCACTGCACCCATAACTCTGAGAAACTTTCTGCAGTCAGAGTTAGTTCTCTGTCACGGTCATTCAACTTGTAATTAGGGAAATTAGGAACTCGAGCAATATCCACACTTGATACTTATGTTTTTATGGAAGTTGGCAGACACTCTTATCCAGCTCAACTTACTTTTTTTTTTTTTTTTTTTTTTATGTATATATATATATATATATATACAAGTGAGCTACTGTGCAATTGAGGGTTAAGGGCCTTGCTCAAGAGCCCAACAGTGGCAGCATGGTGGTACTGGGGATTGAACTCATTTGGAGCATTATTATTATGTACTCTGCCCTCGCCCAGAGTCGGCTGAGACGGGCGCCAGCCTCCCCGTGACCCTAATTAGGATTAAGAGGTTCAGAAAATGAATGAATGAATTATTATTAATAATAATAATAATAATAATAATAATAATAATAATACTCTTGTTTGTAGACAATACATTTTTATTTAAAATCCAAAGCGATCTTATGCAAAATAAAGTAGTAGTTCAACTTAATACTGACATCCACCCCACCTTCCAAGATTCATTACTAACCCACAAAATAATATAATTGGCAAATGATATGTTTCATTCATTCATTTTCTGAACCACTTAATCCCAGTTAGGGTCGCGGGGAGGCTGGCGCCCATCTCAGTTTCTATGAATTAGTTCATGTTTAATCAAAGCCATTAATGTACATCTTACATGTAATGTTTATACATATTATGACATCTTCTACACCATCAGATCTAAAATTTTCAACTAGAATCCTTTTTATAGTAGTAAAATACATCTGTATCAATTCTTGGTATATCTGTTTAGCAAATGAAGCTTAACAAACGACACAAGCATGACATGTGAAGCTGTTTTTTATTATTTGAGAGTGGAGTACACTCATAAATAACTCATTGAGTGCCGTAACAACCCTTTGTGCACAACATGGTAACCGGGGCCTCCTTGGTAACCAGAGGTGACCCCACAGTGTGCTCCTACCCTCCCCTCACACTCACCTGGAGCTTGGAGTAGGTAAGTGATAGAAGCGATGAGAGGGAAAGACGGCAGGAGTGATCCAGTTCACCAAGGGGTGGGTCGAAGGGTCCTCTTCACAGGTACATTCCTCTTTTTATTGTGTTTTTATATTTGTTTATTTACCAGTTAACTAAGGACACACCTCTGAATCCACAGCCAACTACACTTACAGCTGTTTTTACCAGCGAATACAACAGGTGAAAAATCATGATTTGAAAAATGCATCATTTACAAAATGACAACTCAATTTTACCTCAAATGTATCAGTCCATCTCCTGCGGATATTTAACCAATTATCTACACTCTAATGGGGTGAAAAGGTTCCAAACGGTGTTTACAGAGTGTGAAGTGGTCATTACGGTTAGGTTACTTGAAATCATTATTTAGCAGGGCTCTACATGGAACCTTAAAGGGTTCCCCTAAAAAGTGATCTTTGATGATGGTACCTGTAATCTGTCTGTCTAAATGTGCACTTGTATGATACCGATCCTGATCCTGATTTACCCCAATCACATTCCGATGTTAAATCTGAGAACACCGGTACACATCAGAAAACATCTGTATACATGTGAAAACGTTGGTACACTTCGGAAAACGTTGGTATACATCGGAAAATGTTGGTACACGTCGGAAAACGTTGGTACACATTGGAAACATCGGTATACATACGAAAATATCGGTAAGAATCGGTGTATATATAGGAAAACATCAGCATACATTGGAAACATCGGAGTGCGTTGTAGAATTTCAGGGAAAACTTTGGAGAAGAGTGAAATATTTTGGGGGTGTTGAACACTTTGTTGTTGTTTTTTTTGTGTGTTCGGAGTGCAAACAGAAAAAATTGGTGTAACATTGGTATTAAATTTGAAAAAAATGGGAGCAACATCGGAAGACATTCTGATCACATTTCTGGTTAATTCGCATGCTTTTTTTAATATAATATCGTGACACATCAGAACATCATTGGTACGAATCGAATGGCATCAGTGTAGATTGTAATAACGTTGAATGAAACATCGGAATGACATCAGGTAACAATCGTAGAACATCGGTATTTATCAGAACAAAATTGGCTGAAACATCGCAATATAATGGGCTGAATTCAGGATCATGATCAGTATCGTGTAAGAGTACGTTTCTGTTCATACTGTCTGTGGAAAATAACAGTACACCACAGTTAAAGCTGGGGTTGGAAAATGTTTAGCTGTTTTCACAAACCCCAACCAATCACTTTCTTTTGGTCTGCTGGGAAATATCCAATCAAATGCTCCTGTGTCTCGATGCCCATGTCTGACCCTACCATGCACGAACCTGTGTTAAAGGTAAGATGTACTGTATTTTAGGGTTTGTGTCCCGGCGGTGTGGCTTCATGAAAGCCTCTGGGGCAGGGGAGGATGTAGCTGGAGCCCTGAAGAGATGCTACTTTCAAATTTTGCTAGCTTTCCAGATTCCCAATCCCAGCCTTAATTCTAGCAGCTTTTACCAATGTTTTGTGCACACCTTGAGAAGTACCATCTATCTTCTCCCGCTCTGTAGGACCTGATGGTGTTGGGAATCACAGAGTCAAACTGTGCGATTTTCCCCATAGCATCGGAATCGGTGCCTTGTCACTAGAGGCCACAGGGGATTTAAATTACCTCTTCCGGGCTGCCCCAAATACACCATCACCACTACCCAAGAACTGCTACGTTGGAGGAGTGGGGTGGGGCATCCAGCATGGCTTCAGTCTCAATGCCAGAACTTTACTCAGCAACACACAGATCAAGGTTGGTCATGTATAAAATATAAAAGAAATAAAAAGCATGAACTATTATAAAGCTGGGCAGCAGGGTAGTGTAGTGGTTAGCACATCCGCCTCACAACAAGAAGGTCCTTGGTTCGAGTCCTGGGTCCAGGCCTTTCTGTGTGGCGATTGCATGTTCTCCTTGTGCTTGTGTGGGTTTCCTCCGGGTACTCCGGTTTCCTCCCACAGTCCAAGGACATGCAAATTAGGCTAACTGGCTTTTCCAAATTGCCCCTAGATGTGAGTGTGAAGGGTTGTGTGCGCGTTGACCCTGTGATGGTCAGGTGAGATGTTCACTTCGCCTAGTGTTGGTTGAGATATGCTCCAGCCTCCCTGCAACCCTATTCGGTTTAAGCAGTTTGGCAAATTAGTGAGTGAGTGCTAACATCCCGGTACCAGATATCACAGTACACCTTCAGAGGCCTTCTGGAGTCAGTGCCTAGACTGGTTGTTTTAATGTTATGACTCATATCTTTAATGCTATTTCCCGTATCCTTAATGTTATGACTCATGTCTGTTTTCTTATATTAGCGATATGAGTTTTGCTCAGCCATGGAGGACAGGATATCTCAAATATTTCAGCACCCATGGTAAGCCAAAGACACACAGACCTCCCAGAGAGACTGGAATTAGATTACCAGGACGCAAGAACATTCAGAAGCCCCGTGACTAAACCGTGCTAATGTATTGATATCCTGTTCATACTGCTATGTGTCGTATCCTGACTGATCCAGAAGCTTCACGTCTTCTCATAGATGGTGTTCGATGTTCTGGCTGACTGTTGATGAAGCCCTGGGTCTTCTGTGCATTAATAATTCACTCACGCATACATGTACAGGCAAGCGCCGCCATGCAGGCAGGAGCCGAGGACCCAAGTGCACCAGAGTGCTGATGAGAAGCACAGGCAGGACAGTAATAACCAGATTCTACTGAGCAAGGTCAGATATGTATTGGAGAAAAACACCTTCATGTTATGTAGATTGGAAGATAAATAAAATAAAATAAAATCCTTGACCATATCATAGAGGAAGTTATCCAAGACCTAGAGACAAAGTTCAACCCTTATCCCTAATCCGTTATCCTTTTATTCATTCATTCATTCCCTTTGCTGAACCGCTTTATCTTATTCGGGACACAGCGAGGCTGGAGCCTGTCTCAGCTGACTCCGGGTGAAGGCGGGTACACCCTGAACAGCTTGCCAGTCCATCGCGGGGCCAACAAACACATAAGCGTTCACACTCACACCTAGGGGCAATTTGGAATACTCGGTTAGCATAATGTGCATGTCTTTGGACTGTAGGAGGAAACCGATGCAAGCATGGGGACAACATGCAAACTCCACACAGAAATGCCCTCGCTGAACCCGGGACCTGAACCGTGCCAGACGTGCTACCCACTACGCCATCCTTCCCTTATCCAATTGTTCCTATTTTAATTCTTTCTTTTTTCTTCGTTCCTTTTTTTTTTTCTCTTGCCAAATCCCACCCATCAAGTATGCCTCGCTATTATACGATCTCCAAGCAAAGTGGGCAAGGGCAAGCCTCCAAAGCACGTGATGCCAGGCAGCCGAACACATATTTTTTTCCAAGAGGGAGCAGCGTAACACACTTGGAGGACAGTGACATCTTCTGCCCCATTGTATGCATGATCGAGCTCACAGATGCTCATGAGTTCAAGCTTTGAAGTTAAACTGTTATACAACAGCAATTTGTCAA
Source organism: Tandanus tandanus (assembly GCA_039654325.1). Lineage (NCBI taxonomy): Eukaryota > Metazoa > Chordata > Actinopteri > Siluriformes > Plotosidae > Tandanus > Tandanus tandanus. The sequence continues at coordinate 18,292,903 of JBCNYH010000016.1, read as the reverse complement.
TAATTACTTTTTTTGTGTGTGTGGATGCTTGTGTGGGTTTCTTCTGGGAACTCCAGTTTCCTCCCACAGTCAAAAGACATGCCCATTAGGTCAACTGCCTATTCTAAATTGTCCATAGGTGTGGATGTGAGTGTGGATGGTTGTTTGTGTCTGTGTTAGCCCTGTAATAGACTTGTGACTTGTTCAGGGTATAACCCCGCCTCTCGCATGAAGTCAGCTGGGATTGGCTCCAGCTTCCCTCATGATAAGTGAGTGAGATAATGAGTAGATGGATGGATGGATGGATAATGTCCACCAAAACAATAACATATTAGTGCAAGCACAATGATATATGTACGCCTGTGATTTGAAGTTCAGCTAATCCTCCTATCAGAGCTGCTTTGATAGAACATCAGCTGGAAAGATACACATACACATGGGTGACTGATTTTTTTTACATTTAAAAATTTTTATTTTTTGCCTTTGTCTTCATTGCAGAGATGGTCAAGGAAAACGGCAGAGAAAACACACCAGAGTCACTTGAGGTTGCCGGCCATAGCAAGAAAGAACAGCTATCTTCAATAATGGTGTGCACTTGGGATCTGGGGTGGATTAGTATACTCTGTGCTTGTTTGAAATGGCCGAGCCCAGGCCTCGAACCCAGGACCTTCTTGCAGTGAGGCGGACGTGCTACGCACTACGCCACCGTGAGGCCCACCTGTGATTCAAAGTAGCTTATTTTAAGTACTTCTGTTATTTAAAAAAAACTATTATGTATATGATTTATTTATAATATAACAATTCTTGGCTATGTCATTAGCAGAAGCAATAAAATATTTTTAAGTCAATATTTTGTGTCAAACTATTAATTTCTTTAGTAAGTAGCCATTTAACAAGCGGGATAATGTAAAATAAGCTGGTTATTAGCGCGAAATAAACCCATGCATGAAAATATATATGTTTTCATAATCAGGTAGTTTTTACTTATATTTTCAAAGTTCTATTTGAAGTTTGCATTAGCCCTGCTTCCATTTGTAGTTTGTTTCACTCTCATTAAATGCGCAAAATCACGAGAATTAGACATAAACGCATCATTTTCGATAAGGCGAGATAATGGCAATAATAACAGTATACAGATATTTAACAAATCAGATATAAACTATCGAACTTCTGATTATAAAATAAAATAAAGCTAGGAACTTATAAAATAAAGCTAGGAACATCTGCGCGTAATACTACATTACATTCACATACACCAGACAAGCCTCTGCTCGTATATATGAACCCATGGTATATACCTGAGTGCATGTAAATGCAAAACCTCCACATTTACAGCTTCTTCCATGTGAGTCACAGCTGACTTTTTGCAGTATATTGGCCCACCATGTGAGGATTTATCACACATAGTCAGTTGAGGTGGTTCAGGCATCTGATTAGAATGCTTCCTGGTCACTTCCCTTTAGAGGTGTTCTGGGAAGGTTGAACTGGGAGGAGGCCCTGGGGTAGACTCAGAACTTGCTGGAGGGATTTTATATATACTGTTTGGCCTGGGAATCCTTTGGCACCTGCCAAAATGGGCTACAGAGTGTCGCTAGGGAGAGGAATTCCTGGGTTTCCCTCCTAGACCTGCTGCCTCTGTGACCTGACTTTGGATAACAGGAAGAACATGGATGGAAGAATGGAGATTATAAAGCATAGTAAATGCCTATGGTCACGAGCTTTAGGTAGTGACCGAAAGAACGAGATCGCGAATACAAGCGGCTGAAATGAGCTTCCTTCGCAGGGTGGCAGGTCTCTCCC
>JBCNYH010000016.1:18262697-18275510 GCA_039654325.1 Tandanus tandanus | reverse complement strand
TATATATAGATATGCTGTTATCGCACCAACATTTGTCATATTAACCTGTTTAGTAAGTTAAAAGTCAGCTCTATCAGACACTAGTAAACTAGTAAATTGCGATTCAGATATTAATTAAGTTGGTGCCATGGCTCAGCACACTATTAGATTAGATCCATACCGAAAATTTGAAAAATGAAACTGAAACAATTAGGAGCTATTTACCAGTGTGCTGTACTTGTGGTTTGGGTTAGCTTGTCTTGAACGCTGAGTATTTATTGTTTAACATGTGATGTCACAAATCATCTGTGGTGTCACGTTTTGTGAGATTTTGTGACAGAGAGATCACATAGTGTACAGGTGAAGTGACACACTGGCAGGACATCGTGACAAAGAGACAAAGGGATGTGGAGTTCTTCGCCGGTAGAGCATCGTTAAGTGGTGTATCCCATTACACCGGACATCCCATAATCATTAGGGGTTAAAGGCCCGAAATCCAAAATTCGAACGGCAATGAGTAACATGTGCTGCAGTTCCACTCAACAATCCACAGAAAACGTGCAGCCATTTGTTTTGTTGTACAAAAGTCTGACAGTGCTCACAATATTAGGCATTTTTATCCATTCTGTCAATCTCGCCTGTCATTCATTGGGTGAGGGGCGGGCAGGCCACACCCTGGGAAGGTCGCCAATCATACACCGGGTGAACATAGAGAGACAGACAGCCATTCAAACTCACATTTTCTCAGCTACGGAGACAATTTAGATTTGCCACCTGGTCTAATCCACGTGCCTTTGAAGTGTGGGAGGAAACCGGAGAACCCGGAGGAAACCCAGGTCGAGCAGAACCGTGTGTGTGTGTGTAACAGACATTACAGATGTATAGTGGCTAGCATGTTGGAGCAAGAAGGTCCTGGGCTCGGCGAGGGCTTTGCATGTTCTCCTCGTGCATGTTCTCCTCATGCTTCCTCCAGGTACTCTGGTTTCCTCCCACCGTCCAATGGCATGCAAATTAGGCTAATTAGCAGTTGCCACTTGGTGCGTGTGTGTGTGTGTTGGCCCTGCAAAGGACTGGCGAGCTGTTCAGGGTGTGCCCCGCCTTCGCCCAGTGTTGGCTGAGATAGGCTCTAGAGATCTCTTCAGCAGGACTGGAGTTGTAGTTGCATGCAGCGCTCGGTGGATGGCGGCAGAGATCAGCACGTCGGTCTGTATTGTTCCACGCGCGTTACTGTGCAGCCCGGGTCTCGCCCATCGTGCGCGCTCCCGGCTGATCATGCGCGCTCGCGGTACGCGGCCGGTCACCATGGTGGGGGGGAGACACACAACAGTCTGTCACTTTGTAACAAGCTGAATTAAGCACGCGCTGCGTGACGCTTTCACGGAATCGGGCGGAAACTTGAGCGGCGGGGTGGATTATTATTATTATTATTATTATTATTTTTATTTGTATTTGTTAACGCGTCGTGAGATCCGGGGATCCTGAGCGCGGTGTCGGGAGGGAAACGCGTCCCGTGCATGCTTTGTGCAAAAGAAAATAAAAGCACCGGGACATTTACACGCATTTAATCAGCTGTCAAACCCGGGCGGAGGTGCGTCTGCGCGTGTGTGTGTGTGCGCGCGCGCGCGTGTGTTTGTGTGTGTGTGTGTGTGTGCGCGTGCGTGTCGGCTGCAGCTTTCTTTCTTTCCTTCCTTTTTTTTTTGAAGATCGGTTGGTTGGTTGGAGCGGATCGGGCCGGGCGGAGAGAGAGAGAGAGAGAGAGAGAGAGAGAGAGAGAGAGAGAGAGAGAGAGAGAGAGAGAGAGAGAGAGAGAGAGAGGCCCCGGGGGCGCAGCAGGCCGTGTCCCGGGGAAGGAGCCTCCTCACGGGGTCGGGCTGAGACGGACACCGCGCCGATTTCCAGGAATTCCCTCACGCGCTTTTCGCTTTCATTCGTATCGGAGACAATGGCGTCCTACGTGGACAACAGCTTTCGGCAGGCGGTGATGTTAAACCCGGCCGAGAGGACGCAACAGGTCAGGATCACTAATGCAAACACACACACACACACACACACACATTGTGTATACACACACACACACACACACACACACAGTATATTATAGTCTATATAATAGCTGCACAACACTGTGTATGTATGTAGGCGTGTATGTATACACAATATGTGTGTGTGTGTCCTCTCTCTCACACACACATTCATTCATTCATTCATTTATTTTCCAACCTGCTTAATCCTATTAGGGTCGCCTGAAGGCTGGAGCCCATCTCAGCCGATACTGGGCGAAGGTTCAGGTTTACACCCTAAAAACCTCGCCAGAGCATCGCAGGGCCAACACACACACACACACACACACACACACACACACACACACACACACACAATCGCTCGCACTTTACACCTAGGGGCAATTTGAAACGGCCAGGTAGCTTAATGTGCATGCATGTCTGTGGACTGTGGGAGGAAACCAGAGTGCGTGGAGGAAACCCACGCAAGCACGGGATTCGAACCCCAGGACTCCGCATTGAAACACCCTCACCGAGCACGGGATTGGAACCCGGGACCTTCTTGCTGTGAGGCGGGCGGGATAAATATTGCATCACCATGCCACACACACGCACAGAAATAAAAAAAAAAAAAAAAAATATATATATATATATATATATATATAAGTGGTGGCCTGGTGGTAGGGTGCTGGATTACTGATCCCAAGGTCGAGGGTTCAAGCCCCACTATCATCGGGTTGTCACTGCTGTCCCCCCAGTGCAGCTAACTGGGTTATCAAAGGCCAGCCATGTCTGTCACTGTCTGTGGTGAGAGGCATATAAAAGAACCATTGCTGATTTCGTCAAGAGTAGGCTGCATAGCCGTCGGCGTGTTTCTGCCCTGTGATGGCCTGGCGAGCTGTCCAGGGCTGCCCTCGCCCAGAGTCAGCTGAGATGGGCGCCAGCCTCCCTGTGACCCTAATTTGATTAAGCGGTTCAGAAAATGAATGAATATATGAATATATATATATAAATATATATATGTGTGTGTGTGTGTGTGTATAAAATTTGGCAGGTGCCCTTATCCAGACTAGAGTAACTTACATCAGTGCTTTGAAGTCACTATCAGTGAATATGTTCTGATATCGGTTCTTTGGGTCCGAAGTTAACTAAATGTATATATTTATATTGTCTGTCCTGTATATATTGCACATATGCTCACTCTACCAATCATGGGCTTCTAGTTAGTTTTGCATTGCAGGTGCACAACAAAAAAAACACACCTATATAGAGATTTCAGGTATATCTGCACGTATCATGATTGTTTGTATTTATATTTATTATGTTGTACTGTATGTGATGGTCCCACTTCCCACACTTCTTCTACTCAACATCCTGCAACTCGTCCTCGTCCATTACGTCGACATCACTGTGTGTTCGTTCTATTGATGGCTGCAGGATGTACTGTAGCAGACCATTCGAAATTGCCACCTTATTTAATTTTTGACCCTGAGCCACGTTGCAGCAGCAGTATCCCCGCAGCCAGTGTTGGGGAAAACATAGAGGGGTATTGGCTTTTTAAATACATTTTTTTGATGCATTGGAAACATGATTGCTGCCTGAGTGACTCCATTGCGGGCGGGTAGTGAGTGGCGTGCCATACGGTGCAGTCGAACTCATTCAGGTTCTTGTACTAGCGAGAGATGATCTTTCTGTAGGCTGCCTGATGAATGCTCCCTCCGACATCGTGATGCAGTATGTTCTCATGCGGCATGAGACGAATAATAAAGTACTTCTGATGTCCCACGTTCAACAGCTTCCTTTTCTCCATCCAAACCAAACACTAACGCTGTTTCGATGGATTTTTTTATTTTTATTTTTTAAACCTTACTAGCATTAGATTGTTTATTTTAATTGTAAGTGCGTCTAGATGCAGTGACCGTCATGGTTCGGAGGCTCAGCGATATGGACAAGAATAGACAGGCTTGATCAATACCAATTAAAGGGATGGGGGATGCAGCGTTTAAGCTGCTTTGTCAGGAGATATACACTCCTAGGCTTGTGTGCTATGGTGATTTATTGGATGTTAGCATTATATATAAACTCTGTATACAGTAGATTTCTCGATCCGATAAATCCGATTGGCGTTTTAATTGGTGCATGTCTTGAACGGGTCAGAGTTGAGCTGTAAAAAATTTTTTTTTTTAGAGTGGTTTAAAAAATGTTGCACATCCACATGTCAGTTATTGGCACCCTTGCCTTTATTACTTTGTGTAACCTCTCAGTCCCACCATTACGGCAATTAATCTTTTCCTGTACCGTTTGATGAGAAGCGAGAGCAACCCCTGAGTGCTGGTTCTCTTCCGATCCTCCGAGGTCTTGGCGTCTCTCCAGGAGTCTCACACGCCACAGGTTATTTTACAGGGTCAGAGAACTGGGACGGCAATAATCCTGATTCTTTGGAAATATTTAGATGTTTTGGTGATGATGCTTGCACTTTTTAATCAATGATGTGTTGGAATGTCCAGTTACAAACAGCCATCTTGTCTGATAGCTTGTATTTTAGTAAAAAAAAAAAAAAAAATCGAAAAACAGTAGATATTATTATTATTGTATTAATAATAATAGTAGATATTATATATATATATATATATATATATATATATATATATATATATTTCCAATGAACTACAAATACTGAATAGCAAGAGCACTCAGAGCGCAGAGCGCAAACCTCCAAGTCCAGAAATCCTGTATATTAATCAAAATGTCAATGCTAAAGAATCCTTTAAAAACAATTCCTGGATTTGATCCGGATCATCTCCGAAATCTACTGGAAGCTCCTTTGTCCAGAACCTCGCCTCTGGTAGAAATTTCAGGAAGATTTGCTTATAACGTTTAGCAAAAAAAGAACAAAGTACACAGCACCCCCTGCTGGGCCTGCTATAGTACCACACCAATCGCCTTATTTCACAATGTTAAATAACCCTTAAAAAATTCCTGGAGACAGAATTTGATCCAAATCATCGCCAAAATGTAATGACGGCTTTCTTATCCAAAGCCCCGCCTCTAGTAGAAATTTCATGAAAATCTGCACATAGCTTTTAGCCTAATCCTGCTAACAAACACACAAACAGACTAACTTAAGATGAAGCATAACTTCATTGGAAGAGATAAAAAAAACAAAAAAAACAAATACAGCCCTGACACATGCTAATCCCAGTTGTCCAGGCAACAGATTTCTTGTCGTTCGTGAAAACTGATCTTTCCTGATGTAGTTGGTCATGTGACACTTCTTAGATTTCTTGCTGTATGTAAAAGGTTCTTAGTTCCTGTTCAAAATCAGCCCTGATTCAATGTCGTCTAGTGATACCTCACCACTTTGTGTATAGAGTCATCACCAGCATTAAGAAGCGCTATTCTCCTGTAGGTCAGTGTGGTATTCACTCATGAACTCAATGCTGGAGCTGAAATTTCAGCACAGCTGGGTTTTCCAGAGATTACACGATATCCTTCGTCTGCTCAACCTGACTGACGGAGCCATAGTGCCGTACTCAGGCTTGGCCAGGATTCAACAGTCTCGCCATTTCGGTCTAAAGGCTCCCATTGACTTCCCAGGCATATTAAATAAACATGAAATGCAGTGTTATCTCTTGGAAATAAAATGCAATCGGCTCAGTGTTGCGCTACCAAGTTATCGTGCATGCGCAGGACCGTCGTTTCAGATACGTGGTCTTGTTATTGTTAACACAGAACCAAAACAAGATGTAAAACAGGGGAATAAGAGATACTGAGCCTGTGAGCTGGAGTGGTTTCGCTGGGAAACCTTTGTATTCGGCCAAAATGAACTGATAATGGAAAATAAAACACATCACATGTTCACTCGTGAATGGTCTCCTTTAAAAGCCTGCGCCAGGGTTCAGATTGTCAGAACAGCACTGCGAACTCTAATTTGCTGGGAGGTGCTCATGAGATGCATGATGGTATCAGTTAGCTGAAGCTGATTTGACAGACAGTTGCTGATTTGTAAAGTTGAAAGTGATTGAAAGGACTAGCGTGAGTGTTGGAATAATGGAGCTCGGAGCCTCCTTACTGCAGAGTCCTTTTGGCTAGCATTAATGCACCGCACGCTGATGACACGACTGGTGTGGGTTGAAGCATTTCCATTGTGCTAATCCTGCAGGCTGAACGAAACAGGGTGTCCTGGGAAATGGTGGAAGGCTGTGAAAATCTTTCTGCGATGCCTTTCGGGATACTTTTAGGAGCTCGACCGGATGTTTCAGGAGGCTGGCGTGTGTCCAGGGGGCTAATGAGGGCGAACCGAGACTATATGTTCCCTTTGACCTGAATGAGGTTGTAGGTCATAGAAATGGGTGGCGTCGAAGATGGGCGGCGTCCCGTTTTGGGTTAAAAACAGCGTCAGGAGACAGTGTTTTTGGTCTGGAAGGTCTGAACTGTTTTGGACACCAAGGTGATGACTTTGTCCTTCTGGACGGACGGCGTCTTTTGATATCTTTTAAGCAGGAAAAGGGAAATGTATAAGAAAGGGCTACGTGACCGAGAAATGAACAGGGTGTTATTGTAGAAATGTACTTTCTGATCCAGTTTCCTTCATTGTTGCGCAAGAGTTTTTTCTTTACTTTTCCTTTTTAAAGTGCTTATCGGAGAAGAAACCGTTTCAGATTAGCATGCTATGCTAATGAGCCTATAGCGCTAATTTGTATCTGTCAACCAACACGGAACTGCTTCAGTATCGGTTGTTAAAAACGCTGCTGTAGGCTGTCATCTGGTGGCTTTCATTTATCTTCACACGCCACTTCTGGAGGCGCCTTGATATGTGTAGCGTTTCCAGTAAGCTAGTGATTTTCATTATTGCTCGCGGGGCCTTTGTGTTATTTCTAAGTGTGTGCGTCTGTCCGTAGCCCTCAATCTCTCACTCTACTTTTGTAAGTAAAGTCACATGCTTAATGTTTTTTTGTTTTTTTTTTTTGTAATGTTGAATGTGTAGCCAGTGCCTTGCAAGAAGTGGTTTTACACACTGACTCATCCCCTACACAATGGGAGTAATCTGATCTCCCCAAGCGCACCAAGACCGAAGATCTTCCCTCATGAACTTCATGTCAGAAATTGTCCCCTTCTTGCCTGATTAATTTTCTTTAAGTGACCTGTGCACTGCTCCAGGATTACATTGCTGCTTATTATGATTACACTTGAAATTTTCATGGGGTTTAAAAATAAAAAAACACACTGATGTGTGAATTGCTGTGGTGGGTTGGAATGCTGACGAGGAGCATCTGAAACGTGTTCCAGAAATAGTCTGAATTTTTTCGAGAGTTACTGCGCTGTCCATGCTCAGCGCTATGAAAGGAATTCATTGTGTTGCTTGCTTCCATAACTTCGTAGTAGGGTAATTCGACAGTTTATGCTTGGTTTAGCATGTACAGCTAACAATAAGAGCACACTTCACCAGCTTTGGTGTTTTATCTGGAAACTTATTAAAAATATCAATGCTTTCATGCACCGGTGAACTTTAGACGTCTCCGGCATTTCTGTATTGTTGAGATTTAGGAATTGCTGTGATGGGATTTGGATAGAAAAGGGTTATGGACTCTCTGTTAAGTTCTTTTTATATTGCTTTAAATCATGGGTGATTTATTGCAAGGTGATGCAATGTCAGTATAGATACTCTTTAGACTACACAGGGGTTATTCGAGACCAGAGTTAACGTGCGAGAGCTTGCGTTCTCCTCAGTGCTCGTCAAACTCTCATGTTTGCAGGTGCCTCTTTCTCTGTTGGGTTATTTCATGTCAAATCATCAGGTTTTCAGAAAACTTTATGCCCGTGTAACCTATACCTATACCCCCGAGAGATACGGCTCCTTGAAATTTTATGATGTGTAAAAGTAAGATTTAGTTCAGCTGTATGGTGCGCACTAGAATTGGAGAACGAATTTATATTACCCTGAATTCAATGTCCAGGAATTTTGGTTACATCTCAAACGTCTTGGTGTCCAACATCATAATGGTCTTAAAAGTATCACTATATTAGCGCCAAACTAATTCGTGGCAACCAACTCGAAACCCCTACATTAGACACGATACATTTTCAAATGCTGACCGAGTTATGATTGATTTTGTTTGCGGTCCAATCTGAGACGTAACGGAGACTTTAAGGCAAACACTTAACCACAGTAATAAATTAAGCCACCAATTTATGTATTTCTTTTATTTTATTTCAAATTTCCCATCAGTTTAACCTAATTATAAATTGTGAAAAGTTCACAAACACTTCACAAAGTATTCCATGTTCCTAGTAGAGATGGTACTGGACACCAAATCCAGGAATTATTCTCTTATCCAGAAGCCGAGGGAATAGATTGTGTTCTTAATATTCAATAAATGGATTCACTTTTTTGGCAAAGATGTTTTTGAAAGCAACACCAACGTCTTAAAAGTAATTAAGGACATAAACTGAATTTTAAGACGTTACTGTGGATACAAACGTTAATGCTAAATACTGATGTAGGCTTGCATGCATGTACTGATGGCTTTTTTTTTTCAAAATTCTTTTCAGTTCGAATCTATAGAAAGTTGAAATGAACAAAAAAAAAAAAACAATTATGCAGGTACGTGAATTGGTGGCTTAATTTATTACTGTGGTTAAGTCTCCATTACATCTCAAATTGGACCACACAGAAAATCAGTCATAACTCGATCAGCATTTGAAAATGTATCGTGTCTAATGTAGGGGTTTCGAGTTGGTCGCCACTAATTAGTTTGGCGCTAATATAGTGACAATTTAAGACCATTATAATTCAAATCAAATTCTCGCTAGCAGCTCCCTGTACTATTCTGTGTTAACCGTTGTACGAGTGCCAATTAATAGCTGTGTCATGAACATGTTTGATCACCATCAAACCTGACGTATAACTTAACTCTGACCGCATACTCCTCGTAGTGTGTATTATGTACCACACCTTAATAATGATGTATCATTTTCTTGCTCGTTCTGCTCATTAAATTATAAATTATGCTGCAGATATTTGTGGTTAAGTCACTAATTTCCTTTAGGCTTTAACGTGTAATGATTTCTTGTTGTTAGAATCCTTTTTCCAATGCTTAATGATGTCCAGCCCTATTTAGAAGTGTATGTGGTTAGACTATTTTGACTATGTAAATTTATGCGTCTAAAAGGGTTATTCTAGCAGCTGGAGTGTTGTGGGGGAAGGGAACCTGGGTTGAATACAGTTAGCTAATAACCATTCCGCAGTTAAGTGTATTATTATTATTATTATTATTATTATATCACCTGACGCAGCATATAGGGATCACTGTGTATTGTCTCGCGTCATTGTAATTGTTGTCGTCCGTTGTCACACTTACTTGTACCCTCATTCGCTCCTGAACTTACTGTATTTCACCCAAACTTTCGTATTTGTGTCATACTATTGTGCAGAGTAGGCCTATATTTTCATCAGTCCTCTTCATCATTACTCGTATGCTTGATTCGTCTCCTTGCTTGGACCCCTGGAATCGCTGCACTTTATTACTCATTGCACAGACATACTTTTATCGTCATTACACAACTAACTGGAGTATGTTTAATAACAGCAACTAAATTTAGCATTAGTCCCTCACTTGGCAGTTTTGTGTATCACATTGCGTAACATTTCTGCTTCTCTTGCACTCGTCCCTCATTCCGCAGCTGTCTGCTAAACAAACATCCCCGAGAGTTTGTGCATTCTTCCACCGTCGTTCCTAAAATGTCAGGGCTAGTGAAATGTAAATCACCCTCAATTCATCTTTCTGAAATTCAATGGATGAGCCAGAGACATTCTTTGTGGTGGGAAAAAAAGGGAATCTCGGTGGCCTCCATGATGCTTCGTGCAAACTGTCAGCCCTTTAGTTGGGGACCTTTATCGGAAATTCAGGCCAGCTTTCTGTAAGACCGTCCCAAAAACTGATATGGTAAATAGAACTGTCTTCAGATCAACATGGCTGCTTCTTATTCCACTAATCCTTCCGCAGCTTAAACCTCTTTAAGTGTGACGAGTCCGGTCGAGATCATGAGCTGATTAAGAATATGATTAAGATGTTTTCTTCCCAGAGGCCTTGTTTACAAACTCGGTGATATGTAGGTCGTACTCCATAAACCACAGCCAATGGTCTTTTTGTTCAGTGTTTCCAACAATGACCCCATTATGTTGGCACGGCTTGGCCATATGGCATGTACACTGATCAGCCATAACATTAAAAACATTTAAACCACTAAAGGTGACGTGAGTAACATTGGTCATTTAGTTCCAGTCACACCTGCCAAGAAGTAGGATGAATTAGGCTGCGAGTGAACAGTTTTCAAAGTTTTGTGTTGGAAGCAGGAAAAATGAGCAAGCATAAGGATGTGAGTAACTTTGACAAGCTTGTGATGGCTAAACGACTGAGTCTGTAGCTGGAGTGTTCTTGGTATGCAGTGGGAAGTACCTAGCAAAGGTGCCCCAAGGAAGGACAACCAGGGAACCGGCAAGGGTGTCATGGAAGATCAAGGCTCATTGATGCACGTTGGGAGCGAAGGCTGGTACGGCCGGTGTGATCCCATAGAAGAGCTACTGTGGCACAAACCGCTAAAATTGTTAATGCCTGAAGAACTCATGGTGCATCAGAACCCATTGTGCATTGCGGCTTGCTGCGTATGGGGCTTCCTAGCCAGTCAGGTAGTGGTATCGTTATGGCTGATTGTTACGTAATAGCCAATCACTGCTAGCTGTTGCTAACTATGAGCAGACATGGAAGAGTCAGTTAGTAGGACTTCCATTTTGTTTGCCTGGAAACTGACTAGACAAACTAGTGGTGGCTCAGTGGTTAAGGCTCTGGGTTACTGATCAGAATGTCGGTTGTTCAAGCCCCGGTATCACCAAACTGCCATGATTGCGCCCTTGAGCAAGGTCCTTAATCCTCAACTGCTTAGTTGTATAAATGAGATAAAAATGTAAGTCGCTCTGGATAAGGGCGTCCGCCAAATGCCATAAATGTACCCAATGTCATAGCTTATGGTTAGCGAGTTAAGTGCATAATGCAGGCATTTATATTTGTATCTACAGAGCAGTTTTTGATGTAGGGTTTGTGCCAGTGACGAATAGTCTGAACGTTTTTGGCCAATATTTCCTCACATCACACTTAAACGCTTTTACTATTTAAGTACGGCTAACTGCGAAATGGCGTTGTTTGCTAGCAGGAGAATTACAGTACGGGTCTCTGAAGAAATATTTAGTTACTTTTAAAATATGGTCCATCACTCATACATGATAATTCACCCAACGAATGCAAATGTTCTAGCATCAACCACATTGGCTTCGTCTGATGTGTGTAGTGCAGCAGGCAGTGGAATTTGGATACATGCTATAGTTATAGCATTGATGTTAGTCACCTTATTGGGATCTTTAAATGTATCAACATACCAAAAAAATGTTTTTTGTGAAATCCAACAAGATACGTGTTCATATTTTATTTTCTACTTTCTTGACTAGCGTATCTGCTTATAGCAACGGAAGCATGGACTGGCCTTAGGAGTCGCTCCAACACCTTTTGGCTATTTTAGTCAAACAAAAGATGAAAATAATGGTGGAAGATTTTCAAACCCCCATTCTGGCCTCCAAGTGCTGGCGTCCCACACGCTTGTAGGTTTTGGCAGTCTTAGCACGAACACATGAGCCTGGTATTGGATTGCGCTCCATCACCAACGATGGCATGCAGCCATTCAGAACGCCACGCTCATGAGCTCATGTTTCCTCCAGCTTTTTACGAACATATAGAGCTAAACTTAAGCATGTTTTCGCAGTTTTGTTGGGACAAAGGTTCAGTTGTGTTGCAGTCTTGGCCAATGGGGAAGAAACTAAAAGGGCATCGAGTCCTAGTCGACAATCATTCACACACTAAGCTCATTTTTTTAGACTCAGATTTGTGGAAAGGGTCTTTTTATTCTTTACTCTGGCTGTAAGTGTTGGACCACTTATAGAAGCAGTCACCCGTATATTATTAAAAAAACAACAGAATATTGCTATAATGGAAATGATAACATGATGCAACTTGTTTATAGATGTTCAACAAGTATTATCTGTCGTTCTTTAATGACATATAGTTATTGGCAAATTGCGGTGGTATAAAACACAAGACGAGTGAAACATCTGGTGGTCATGCCGTTAATGGAGTGTAATCAAATTCTCAGTGGTACTCGGCTGCAAATTATTTTCCCACAACAGCACATCACGGAGTGATGTAATAATGTTTTCTTGTGCAACGATCTCTGAGATGTTTGACCCACATTTCCAGGTTAAGACTTGTTTGAGCGGTAAACGTCGCAGGACGTGTCTCTGCTTGCATACAGTACAGGCAAGATAAATGGTTTGCAACTGAAACGTAATCATAGCAATCATCGTTCCGTTAGTGTGACAGACGTTCACAGCAAGAGAAGAACGAGTTGTTATCAGAGTGCACAGCGCTGACAGTGAGATAAGCTGTACCCCCATGAGCAGTGGCTTATCTTTATTGTTTATGGCTTTGATAGCGTAAGTGCTTCGGGCTGTGATATCTTACAGCATGGACCGTGTAGACTTATACACTGGTTGAAACTGAGAATCTTATATTTTAGTGAGACATGCTAGATTAGATTGGGATTAATAGGCCACACCTCCTTCACTGGGACTGATACTTATAGGCCACACCTCCTTCACTGAGACTGATTCTCACAGGCCACACCTCCTTCGCTGAGACCGAAACTCATTCTCCACACCTTCACTGAGACTGATACTCATAGGCCACACCTCCTTCACTGAGACTGACACCCATAGGCCACACCTCCT
>JBCNYH010000016.1:18212651-18224372 GCA_039654325.1 Tandanus tandanus | reverse complement strand
AGAGAGAGAGAGAGAGAGAGAGAGAGAGAGAGAGAGAGAGAAAAAGAGAGAGACCTGCTGTGTCAGTGCATGTGAAGGAGTTGCCTCATTCCCCCTGTTGTGGAGATAGGAGCAGGGACACGTGGGTATGTGTGTGTGTGTGTGTGTGTGTGTGTGTGTGTGTGTGTGTGTGTGTGTGTGTGTGTGTTAGTCATGTGGTCTTAAGGGTCCAATTTCTGAGATTTCTAGTTGAAGCACAAGTTTTTGGAGTAGAGAATAAAAAAGGCTGGGGCTTGTCTGCGATGTCTTCATTAACGCACCGTCATGATTTAAGCTCCAGTACAGAGCAGAAATGTTTCCCCTAGAGCTCATTTATAAACTCTGAAATGTGACCGTAGATGTTGTGTACGCTCATTGACGGCTATTATTGCTTTATGTTGTGTCCCAAATGGCTGAGGCCAGTGTAGGGAAGTGTAAGCCTGGGTATATACTAATAAACTTCTCTCTAAGCCTCAGTCGCACTCCACGACGTTCCCACTGCGTCCTCAAGAAATTGGGTGGGCACAGTAAGAATGTACAATGCCGTAGAGGCTAATAAGGAATTGGTTCAGTCTCGGTAGACGTGGACGGCAGAGTTGAGCTTTGGACGCGTTGAAAAAAATGTATAGAGGATGTAGTGGAGTCAGGGTGCAGTCAGAAACCTAATAAGGAATCGAAGGGAACGGTACACAGTAGCACAGTAACATGCCTCCAGGCCACTAGGTGGCAGTATGTAACATATTACTATGGTGGCCTCAAGCAAGAAGGTTATGTTTTTGTCAGCCTCAGTTTGTTTGTTTGTTTGTGAGCAGCTTTAGACAAAAAGTTATGAATGGATTTTGGTGAATTTTTTGTTAAGAGTCGAGTAAAGCCAGGTGGCACCGTGGTGTAATGGTTAGCACGTCCGCCTCACAGCAAGACGGTCCAGGACTCGGGTGTTTCTGTGTGGAGTTTGCATGTTCTCCCAGTGCTTGCATGGGTTTCCTCCAGGTACTCCAGTTTCCTCTCACAGTTTAAAGACATGTGCATTAGGCTAATTGACTTCCAAATTGACCCTAGGTTTTGGGTGTGTGTGAACGGTTGTGTCTGTGTTACCCTGCGATGGTCTTGTAAACTGTTCAGGACGTACCCCACCGTCGCCCAGAGTCGGCTGAGATAGGCTCCAGCCTCCCTGTGACCCTAAAAGTAGGATTAAGCGTTTTGTTTTTTGGTTTTTATTGGTTTAAATAGATTGTTTGGCTTGGTAGAGATTTGTGCTCTCTGATATATCTATTTTATGATATAATCGCAGTGACACTGAGGTTACTCATAGTGACTATTCAGACAATGTCAGATGTTTATAGATCGGTAATAAGTGGTAGTATATCATATGATCAACATGCGCTTTACAACGAACAGGAAATAACCAAGCTGTAAAAGCTGATGTCACAGCTCTGCCAATGTATTTTACATTTTATTAAACGGAAGAGAGTTCGTCATGCGTCACCGCACACTGCTGAGATCCTTGCATGACCTTGATGCGCTGCCTGCCGTTTAAAAACCTCGGTTTCGGAGAGAGAATCCAGCTCTGTATATCTGGAACAAACTCAACAAGACCCCCTGCTGTGGTTTCGAAGGTTACGAGGTTGAGCAAGCGGTCAAAATTTGATACAGTCTGATGGGCTAAAGTGGGACATTGCTTCTACTCCTTTCTTTTATAGACCTGTCTGAGATTTTCATGGGTGAGGAACCACCATGACGTGTCTTAAACAATCAACAACAGTCTATACCAGTGGGCATGAAGACGAGTCTTTTTTTTTTTTTTTTTTTCATCCGTGACAAAAGACTTGAAGGGGGAATATTATTTGCTTTTGTGGAACCAGTGACACCACAGCCACTGAATGGTATCAGTAAAATACGATGCTAATAGAGTAGCATGAAATCGGGACTGGGGCTGATTTCTTTCCAGCCCAGATTGTAGGTTCCCGCAACCTGATTGTTAACTGTCTTGTCAGGTCATCTCGAATAGCAACTGGGAAAAGCAAGCGCTAACTTGAACGGAGAGGCGGTCAACTTGCTAAGCTGGCGGGAAGTGTTTTGGGGATTGACATATCACTATGGGGTCATCATACTAGAGGTGCGATAGAAAAGCGACTGACGCAAATTTTTATTAATTGTTTTTGGCGATTTTTGGCGAATTTTGAAATTCGCGTCAAGATGTTTTTCGACTCCACATGCAAGCGAATATTTTGCGGCTTAAATATGTCTATCGCGCCAAAGTATCGCTACAATTTGCAATTGGTTTGCGGATGTCTCCTGTCGTCAATCAGATGCGTTTTGGTTCTCAAATCATTTGCTTTTTATTTGTGCATTAATAGTGAGAACAAAATGTGAATAGAACATGAATAATTACAAGATATACGGAACATGGCGGATACCAGTAAGTCTGAAAATTTCTGAAAATTGGAAGTCTCCAAATTGTCACTTTTCCTTGCCAACAAAAAAATGAATAATTTGACAAAAATGACAACTCTGCAACCTTCTCGCGACGTGTGCGGACTGTTTGAGAAGACTACTCTGCGTCAGAACCCCGTTTTGCGACATTCGCAGAAATGTCTATCATGTTTGAAATTGTTTGCGATGAGTCTACGAACCAGGCTACCAAAATGCGATGCCGTTAGTGTCACGTGACAAATTTGAGAATGAAAAGCGACAGCCGCGAATTGCCATTCACGTCACTTGCTTTTCTATTGCACCTCTGCTGTGATCACCTTTTAAGCTCCAGGATTGCCATGCAGCGTGTAAGACGAGGTCCTAAGCTCAGTCAACAGCAGACTGAGCTGGACATCTTCTGTCTGGACGACCAACCCCTTTGCCGCTCGCAAATTGGGCTGCTTAGCCACCACATGTTCAGACATGTTAGGACTTAAGCAATTCAAAATGAAGGCGATCTTCCGAATCTGACGTTCATCATCAGTCCATCATCACCCGTGTAGTTCTTCATACAATTGATTGAAGGTTCTTCTGTGAATGACGAAGCTGTTCTGTGTTTATCAGTAGGAGGTGAAGTTTCGTGCAGTTAGTCAGTAATTCTGTGGTCTTCTTGGCACTTGGCCCACGTTCCTTCCTGTCATGTGACACCATGAGGAGACGTGTTTACCGAGCATTGTGTCAGCATGCAATTTCCTTAAACACACACATGACTGCATACACACAAATGTCTTACACTGTGCTTCTATATTTGTATGTTTGGGAAAGAGAAAGGGTGGATGTAATGAGTAGCCTCCTGGTTTACCTCCTACTGTCTGTCTCGCTTGCTCACTGAGGAACTTTCGCAAAACAGCAAAATGCATGTGGATTCGTGGTCATGGCGGTTGGACCTTTGCCAGTCAGTGGGAGTAGCCACAGATGCATCAGAATGCGATGGGAAGGTCTGGAATTGGCCGTGTGTGACATCTTGGGAAAGTTTGACTGTAGGGATCAGGCGAATACAACTTACATGTACTTTCAACCTAATACCTATATACACACCACTTAATCCTATTTGGGTCGCGGGGAGGCTGGAGCCTATCTCAGCTGACACTGGGTGAAGGCGGGGTACACCCTGAACAACTCGCCAGTTCATTGTACAACCATTTATACTCACACTCACACTCACACCTAGAGGCAGTTTGGAACAGCCATTTAGCCTAATATGCATGTCTGTGTACTGTGGGAGGAAACCAGATGACCCGGAGGAAACCCAGGGATTACAAGCTCCACCGAGCCAGGGACTCGAACCCAGGATCTTCTTGTTGTGAGGCGGACGTGCTAACTACTAAGCCGCCGTCCCCAACTATATCTGTGATATTTCTATTTACTCTAGACAGAAATTTCTCTCATCAAATCTTATTAACGAACCCTGAGGGCAGCTATTGATTTTCATCAATAAGCATTTATGTGGACAGTGTGTACCTTTTGCCACTTCAGAACTCCTGGGTTTAGTTCTGAGCTCAGTTTGTTTTCTGTACGGTTTTTTACATGTTCATGTGGGTTTCATCCGGGTTTTCTGGTTTCCTCCGTTCTCCCAGAAATGTGCTGATGGATGAGTTAATGACCGCAAATTGTCTGTATGTGTGAATGAGTGTGTGCATGGTGCCCGGGGTTGAACCGGCGTCCCATACAGGGCGTACTCTCTCCTTATGCCCAGTCCAGGAAGAAACACATGTACTACTCACTGTATTTAAAACTACATTCTTTTCACGTCAAGATCATAGTGGATCATAACTCAGAATTTACAAGTGTGTGTGTGTGAAATCTTTTCTTGTCTCTTATCCTTTAACACCTTTATTTCTCCTTCCCTCCCTCTCTCCTCCAGTCCGGATGACATCGGCAGCTGCTGGTACATCCTGCTCTCTGGATCAGTGTTCATCAAAGAGTCCATGTTCCTGCCCAGATCCAGGTATGTAACACAGTGTCACTGAAATGTCAGCGTATTTAAATCACCACCATGTTGCATCATACAGGCTTTGAGGTTTAAATCAGAGCCCAGAGTTAACCAAAGCATTTGAGCAGAGATTTATGGGATTGTTTGAGAAACCAGAGAAGGACGTGTTGATGCTGTGTTCCAGTGGGGACCCGGCTCAAATCACAAGTCACTCAGTCACATTATAGTTTATGCTGAAGGTCATGGTATACTGCGTAACTGATTTAGTGCTCATTAGTTAAACATATTGAAGAATTAAACATTTGAGGATTGGGTTTTATTTGGCAGATAAAAAGCTAGTCATACCAATGCAGCTGTAGAAACAATGAATTTTTATTTTTCGAATTGATTTTTATACACCACAGAATTTGGATGGTTGTCCCGTGTCTGCGTGTGCCCACCACAGGAAACCTAATAAGGCTGCTGTGTGACTGAGTTGATGCTGATTGGCTGTTATGTATCTCCGACTTGCTTGCATGATGATGGGTAACAGTTAAACACACATTTATTACATTAATGAAACTGAAAAATAACTGAAAAATAGAGGCTCATGCGCCACCACTCAGACTCGCACAGAATAAAAAAAAAACCCAATTCATTTAAGGTAGGCAGACAAACTTTTATCGAACAAAACAACACGGAACATGAACTCGTTAAACGGATAATTAAACTAACAAGACAGGAGATACAAATGAAGGCGGAAATCACCAAGCGAAAGACGGTGAAAGATGGTCACTCCAGACCATAGTCGGGAAACACGGGAGATTTATTTATTTATTTACTTCCATCCTCGGACACTTATCAATAGGGGTGTATATTGCGAGCTCCGCCTTAGGCAGTGCCTAAGTTTACAATCTATATTATTGAACTCGTTTCATATTCAATAAAACAGCAACAACGCGAAAGCTGCTTCCCTTTTTCTTTTTTTAGTAGACTAATGGGTGTGTTAAAGTCAGTGTGATGAGTTAATAGTTAAGATTCTGAAAGAGTTATGAGTTCAATCCCCAGGGCTTCTGGAGAGACCATTGTGTCCTTCAGCAAATTACTTTCAGCTTTCACGGAGCAATTACGGATCAGCTCGGATTAGATTCTGGCTTATTTATAATTACTTTTCAGTGGAAAAATGAATTCACGCTAATTAACAGGGGGTATTTAATTTTACACTACAGTAGCTCTAAAAAGACTCCTGCACTCGAGAATGAATGTACAGCACTAATGTGTTTATCATTCGTGTGCTGGAGTTTTACTAAATGCACTCGTCATGTCCTGTAGGGGGACCACGGAACGTTCCCTATAAGTTTTACAATTATTTCATTATTTGATTGATTGATTGATTTTTTTACATTTGTTGATACTTCAGTTACTGTTAATCTAAATACAGACAGGTCAGGACGTGGTTGCATGCTCGCATGCACATCAGCAAAGAGCTCACGCAAACGCTTTATAACCTTCGGCGGTTAGAACCTTTGCTCTCCGAAAGAAAATATAACCCTCCAGAGAGTTGTTCACAGAAGAGCCGAAGTAAAAAACCAGTGGAAACATTTCTTCCTCTTCCTTTTTCTTTTCTTGTACTTCCTCATCCTTTTTAGATTTTTCTTCTTCCTTTTTTTCTTCTCCTTCTGCTTCCCCACTCTTTTTTTTTCTCTTGCTATTCCTATACCTCCTCCTTCTTCTTCTTCTTCTTCTTCCCTTTTTTCTTTTTTCCTCCTCCTCCTCCTCCTTCTTCTACCCTTTTTTCTTTTTCCCTTTTTTACTCATATTCCTTTTCCTCCTCATCTACTGTTACTTGTGCTTCCTTTTTAAACTCTTCAATTTACTTTTCCTCAACCCCACTTTCTTTTCCTCCTCTTCATCATTTTCTTCCTCTGCTCCTTCCTTTCTTTTTTCTCCTCATCCTCATCTTCCTATATCTCCTCCTTCTTTCCATTATGATCATCCTTCTTCTTCTCCTCCCTTTGTTTTTTCCTCTTCCTTTTCCCCTCCTCTTCTTACTTTTCCATTTCTTTCTCCTCCTTGTTCCCCTCCTCCACATCCTTTTTGTAATTTTCTTCTCCCTTTTCTTCTTATCCTGCTTCCACTTCCTCAATCCCCCTCCTGCTTTTTCCTCTTCCTCCTTCTTCTCCTTCTACTTTCCTTTTTCTTATTTACTTGTTTTCCTCTTCCTACTCATCTTTTGTTGCTTGTTTTAAGCTCTTCAATTTATTTTCCCTCACCCCTACTTTCTTTTCCTCCTCCTCATCTTTTCCCTCATGTGCTCCTTCCTTATCCTCATCCTCATCTTCCTATATCTCCCCCTCCTTCTTCTCCTCCTTCTTCCCATTATCATGATCACTCCTCTTCTTTTTCTTCTTCTTTTTGTTCTGCTGTGGGCTGCACTTTTTTTCTTTCTTCTGTTGTTTTTTTCTTTCTTTCCAAGATCGTTACTGTAGGTGTGATTATTTGTATCTGATGTGCTTCATGGAAGAATAATATGCATTTTTCACCTCCTCAGCCTTCGTACTTGATTAATATACAGTAACTTTGTTTGCATTTTTACACATCTATCTGCATTACATTATTAAAACACACCGTTGTGTTCAAAACGTTAACCTTGCATCCTGTCAGAATCATCTCAACATAAGACGCATGTTCAGGGAAAAGCGGTTGGACTCTTTAGTTGGGAGAATCGAGGAGAAAACCACCATGAGGGGTAAAAATAAATAAATAAATAACGTTTCGAACCATAGGATTATCAATTTGATCTGTTTCAGTTCCAGGTGAGGTCTAAAGTCTTATTTTTCTCCCAATCTTTTTAATGCACAATAGCATGACTGAGTAATAATAATAATAATAATAATAATAATAATAATAAGAAGAAGAAGAATTGTTTATTGCATGTTTGGTTAGAAGGAAATTTGGAAAAGGAGCTTGAAACTAGCATTGTGAGTGCCACCTGCTACTTCTGCCAGCGGTTATGTAACTAAGCGAAGTGAACGTAGGCATTTCAGGCTCAGTCATCAACAAAGCCTCCATTGTTTAGCTCCTGATTAAACCTGATATTTAAATTCCCATATTCTTTGCGGCTGTAATTCAGACTTTGGCTTATAAAAGGTTTCCGATTTCTCAAAAATGTATTATGACGCCTGCCTGCTTTCATTCTCCGAACTGTTTCCTGTTTTTAAATCTTTTGGATCATCTCTAAATAAATCACCGAAAAAGCTGCACAGGTTTCTGTCGAGCGTAATCCGATATTTCCTCACTCTGACTTGTTCCCGGCGTTATATGCACTTTATACAGAGTAGTTTGTTGTCCAGATTCCGCTTCCTTTCATACTCTACATCTTGGCCCCAGTGTGCTGCTTCTTAGAAGACTTGGGGTGTTAATAAAATAAATTTACCCTTTTTAAAACGAAATTGTCGAGACACATCAGTGAGAAAGCTGTCCACTTTTCTTTCTTTTTTTTTAAAGTCTGTGTCTTGTTCTCATGTGCGCTAAAACATACATGTAAGGATTCAGTTTGTAAAGGAGGAAAAAACATGGAATGAAAATTGGCAAAATTTGGCAAGAGTAAATCTCTAACAGTTAATAGTTGCGGGGCAACTCTCAGCCGACTCTGGGCGAAGGCGGCGTACACCATGAACAGCTCGCCAGGCCATTGTAGGGCCAACACATACAACCTTTCACACTAACTCTCACACCTAGGGGCAATTTGGAACCGCCACTTAGCCTAATGTGCATGTTTTTGGACTGCCGGAGGAAACCGGAGTACCCGGATGAAACCCACGCAAGCTCGTAGAGAACACGCAAGCTTCATACAGAAATGCCCAAGTCCAGGAATCGAATCCGAGACCTTCTTGCTGTGAGAAGGACGTGCGAACCACTGTGCCACCGTGCCACATATAATATATATATCTGTGGGGTCTTTTAAGGATTGGGTTAGTCGTTCACCATAGGAAGTGTTCGCATCCTACACACCAAGTCATGGACCATGTCCAACGACAGCCTACTAACTATCGTGGTAAAATAATAGTAATAATAATAATTTAAAAAAATTATGATTGTGATAGCTCAATTTTTATTTTTTTATTTTTTTGGGAATCATAAATAATGTGCATATTGACGTGACTGTAGGAAACTACATCAGTCTGAAGTTGCTCTGAACAGTGATTTAATATAGAAAAAAGAAAAATGTGTTAGGGAATCACAGGTTCAACCTTTTGTAAAAAGAAATAAAGAAATGTATAAAGTTTATGTCAATTATATAATTAATTCAATTATAATTGTAACATAAATAAAATTTACTTTGACCTGGGGATAATTATCAATTGACGCCTAAGCTTTTTAGTACCCCAGGATTCATTTGAATTAAAATAGAGCTCCAAATCGGCTATAATTGCCGTTTTCCCACAGCCTCTTTCTCAAGCACTGTACGGTGTCGTTTAAATGCCAACAAAGAGTTTATAATAATTCATATCATGCAGTTGTGTAACTATATAATGTACTGTATAAATTACTACCATTGTTTATTCTGGACTTGCTTCTGTTCTTGTGATTTTTGTTTTTATTTTTTTCCAGAGCAAATTTTTGCTCACAGAAAAATGAATGGGCAATGAAAAATGAAGGGGGAAAATTTTCTCAGCTATGTACATATTACACTTGTCCCGGGGTCATGGGTTAAAAGATTATAGAGTACTTGTTCTACGCACAGTATTTTTGCAAATAATCTTGTACCATAAAAGGTTTGAATCATATCTTTTCTTTTCTAAAATGTGAATTCAAGTTGGTGAATTGTGGCTGATCTGAACTATCCTATGGCAGTATAGTGTAAATTAATTCATTAAATAAATAAATAGCAGCAACACTAAAATGATGGCTGTCACCAAAGCGCCAGTGAAAAAGAACCTACGGTACTTCTACATTTAAATGAACTTCTGATGAACTTCTGCCTCTCTCACACACTCTTTCATATTTTTTCTCATGCATTCTTTCTCTTTTTCTGTTTCTCTCTCTCTCTCTCTCTCTCTCCCTCTCCTTCCCCATGCTCTCTTCTTCTGTATCATTCTCTCATTTCCCCCTTTTTTCTGTTTTGTTTTCTCTCTTTTTCCTTTTCTTTATTTCTTCTCCTCTCTCTGCTGCATCATTTTTTTCTTTCATTTCTCTCCTTCTTTCTCTGCCCACCTTTCAGTCGTTTATTTATTCCTCTTGTCATTCTTTCGCCCAATTCTATGACTTTCTGTAACTTTTATTTATTTTCCTTTTAATGCTTATTTTTATTTTTTTAGTCTCTCTCTCTCTCTGTGTCTCTGTCTCTCTCTCTCTCTCCATGGTGTAGAGTAGAGGTTGAGAGGTCAGTGTTGAGTGAGGTGAGGTTAGACCCTCCCTCTCAGCCTGGCTGTAAGAAAGAGACTGACTGGAATGTTGGCTCCAGTCCATCATCACTAACACCCAATGGCATGAGCACACACACACTTGATCTCGCACATACACACGCTCTGTGAGCACATGCTCTCATGACGCAGAGGCAGTATCCTGAGTGGATCACTGAGAGAGCTGTTGTAAGAGTTATGGCATACACGCAGGACGCATGTGTTTATTTTTTGTGAGAAATTCGACTTGGACTTTTTACGCACCAGGAAAATGCCTGAAACTGGAACTGGGAATATTGCTTTCTAGGAATAACGGGTTGTGGATTTAATTCCTGAAGGAACGTTTCAGCCGCTTGTCATCACTGAAGGTAAAAGGTTGAAAAGTATCAGTGTAGTGTAGAAGAAACGGATTATATTTCAGTTAATAGAAATCTGGAACAAATTGAGGGTGTGATTTAATGGGATTTTGATTGAATTAATACACATTTAATTATAATCCCATGTAAAGGAATCTGGACACCCCCAAACCCACCCCCGCCCCCAAACGTGACGGGATTCACAGGGGAGAGATGACGACGATTAAGGAATCCGTAAACATGCTTAATAATAACCTTTGTATCTTATGCCCTTTCACACACAGCTTTCATTTATAAGAATTATTCCAAATCTGAACAAAGTATTGATGATGATGATGATGGTGAATTATTAGTTTGTAACCAGGGCGACTTTTTATTAAACATTATATTAGTTGGGATTAAAACATATGATTCCAACTGGATAATATTTGCACTCACAGTTGGTCATGGTCACTTGAAGCAAGTGGTGTCATCGTTATTTTATAAATGAAAGCATATAAATCTCGTTTGAGTTTATTCCTCTTGTCTTTCTGTGTAGTATTTACTAAAACCCCTTGACTCAGGGTGCTTTACATGGCTTTCTATGTAGCATTTACGAAACGCTGAATGATAGGCTCAAAAGACCTTATTAGCTCCACCCTTAATGTTTATTTTTCAAGCAGAAGTAAGTTTTAGTTTTCTTTTTTTTTTTTGTGTTTCTACGTGTTAATCTCCTAAAGTGACTTAAAGAGACCCTGTTACACAGCTCTGCACCTGCTTGTGTCTGTGAGCTCATCTGTGTCCATCATGATTTAAAAAAAAGTAAGAAATAATGCAAAAAATCTCCTTTTTTTTTTACATGTATAAATGTATTATAGACACAAAGTCTTTCATCAGCTGTATTAGGTAAAACATCTGTCTGTCTGTCTATCTATCTATCTATCTAATTATTTAAACATTTATTAGAGTTATTATGAGTAAGATTGTTAGGCAGGGCGTGATATTCTGCTGCTAGCGGCCCATGGATTTCATCGTGTTCTTATAAAAGGTTGGAGGTGCTTTAGTTGTTCTTGAAAGGCATGCAGTGCATGTAGCGGTAAAGTGCCGTGCAGCTCAGCCCAACATTTTAACTATTTATTCTTCCCTGAAGTGTTGCAACAGGAGTGTTCTGTTATTATAGGATCATATTTTAGCCTGAAACCCTTTCTTGGCTTTCACCCCGCTCACACGTGCTAAAAGGATAATGGAGCTGTAATCTTTTCTTATTATGTAATGGATAATTAAGAGAAAGTAAACAGTAGGAATAATGTGACTCCTTTACAGGGGTGTGTGTGTGTGTGTGTGTGTGTGGGTGGTGGTGGTGGGTTGTGCTTGAGGGTGTGTGTCACCACCGATTCACATTCCGGACCCCCTGCATGTTGTGTGATGTGGAATGAAAGGGCCGGGCAGGTGGGCATAAAGGGGCGTGTCTCTCATAGGTTTAAAAAAAAAAAAAAAAGGGGGGGGGGGGGGGGGGGGTCAAATAAACTTTAACCCCACACCCCCAGTGCCCCCGTGACCTCTGGAGCCCCTGAACGCC